>FIZR01020207.1:0-14980 GCA_900060175.1 Ferrisia virgata | reverse complement strand
CTAGAATTACACACCAAACGCCCAATTTTCAACGAATCACTTCAATTTTTTTTTTAAAAGATAGAATTTTCTGTTCTCTAAAATAAAATTTCCTTAAAAATTATTTTAAAACTCCCCATTTTATTATAAAAATTAAAAAACTGCGAAACGATGCGTTTGTTTACGTTTATTCAATGTAAAATGAATACGCGAACGCGTTTACCTACTTATCCGCTTCTTCCAAGTGACGTCACAGCGCAGTCGATGGGCGAAGCCGAAAAATAATTACCTATCTAGAATATGGTTTAACCTCTCTTATAGTTTATAGATGTTGGTATCAAGTTATCAAGTTTCAAAATTTTGAATTCGTTACTTCATTAGAATTTCATAGTTTAGAATAGTTCAAAATTATGATTCATCATACAAAATGACTGAAAAGATTACCGAAGGTTTCGTTCGTGGCAGTGATGCCTTCGAAAGAATGAATTACTTATATCAACTGAGTGAATATTGGTCTAAAAGTAATCCCAGTTTGTCAGCTCATTATTCAAAATTAATGGTATCAATTTCAAAAAAATCTGTGCTCAGATTGGATAGTTCTATTAAAAGAACAATTTGTAAAGGTTGCGGAGCAATTTTAATCGAAGGGGAAACAGTTCGTTCTCATTATATGAAACAGCATAAAGGACAAATGGTGTGTATTTGTAATCGTTGCGGTGTAGTAAAACGGTATCCTTGTCATAAAACTCTCAAGTAAGTACTCAGATTTTTAATTTTTTTATACATTTCTTGAGGTAGGTTGAATTTTTATATTTTTATAGGAAATGATGTTTCAAGATAGAATATTGACTGGATAAACACTGTTCGTTGAGGATTTTAGATACGAGAGTATCATTTTGCTTCTCAAGTATTCCACTGTGACTGGTACTTTATCATCTGCGATTATTTCGACAGTTATAACAGATGTTCGTGCGTATGATTTCATGAAAATAATAAACACTTACTAAACATTTTCAAAAGTGGATTGTTTGTGCGGTGTAGTTTTTCTTTTCTTCGCTTTCCTAATACTCTGGAAGGTGAACGTAGTTTCATTCATGCGCCAGAACTTATCTTCGTAAATCGGTTCAAAATCGAATACTTTTCGTTGCATAACAAACCCTAGAGTTACGTTTCCTACGCTACTTGCAGATTCCGACGAAGCTTTGTAACTAGCATCTTTACAAACGGAGCTTATTTGAGGACTTATATCTTCAGGGCTCATGGTTTGATCATCTAGACTAGACGTAGAAAATTGCGATATAGGTTCCACATTTTCGGTGTACGAATCTTCAAATTCCATAGATTCTTCATTTTGTGTTGAAGTGTGATGAGTTACGGTAGTAGGATTAGAATTTGGTGCATCAGGGATATCGTGATCATTTGGCGGTTCAGGCGTCATTTCAAAATCTGATTCTGAATTCTCTTTGGAATCTTCGTTACCACTCCATTTCGATACTGGTGATACCTTATGTTTCCTATCATTTGCGAAGTTAGAAACTTGTTTTTTTCGTTTTATTTTATCAATCAGGGTTTCTACGAATGGTAAATTTAAGCTAATCGCGTAATCACACATGTCTTGAACGCTTTGCAGCGTTAGAGTGTTGTTTTTAAGCATATCAACCATTGTTAATACGATATTGTCAATTTGTTTATCTTCACTGAGACTATTTTCTGCGATCGAAGTTACCTGAAATGTATTTATCAAAAAAAATTGCAATAATTGAATTAATTACAGGTAAAATTTTAGCTTTGGGAATAACCAATTAGAGACCTTCCATTGGGAGGCCAATTTTTTAGCCGTTTCTTCACTCAGATCGAGAACACGTTCAGGTAACGCAGTACTTCGAGCTAGTTTCAATCCATAATGGTCTAACTTCAAGACTCCCGGTACTAAACGATGAGTGTATATCAATCTCGAGAGTTTTTCGTTTTCTGAATTTACTTCTATTGCTTCGAAATGATAACTGGAAAATTCGATAATTCGTCGAGTAATTATGCAAATGCATGCAACTCACGTGTAGAAAGTTCTTATCGGTATCGATGACTGTTTCTAATATCAGTCCCAAAATTTCAGCAGTCGTGTTTTCTAGCAACCATTTTAAAAATCGTGCTTTTCTCTTCGTTATTCCCAGATATTTAAAAGCTATCAACTCCGAGAAAAACTTTCGTCGGCCAGACATATTTGAAATTCTATGAGCGGCGGTATTTTGTGGTTTTCTTACTTGACTACATTGCAATATAAATCTTGTAATTTGGTTAAGTACAAAAAATGTGTCGTAAAAAAAACGAAAACTTTGGTAGCTATCAATTTTTCACAAATTGCCCAAGCAATGGAGGTGCCTTCTTCCGTTGATGTACCTCGACATAATTCATCAATGATTATCAGACTAGTTGGAGTCATCGAATTCATAATGTACTGCATTTCTTTTATCTATAAAAATAAATGAAGCGTTTCATCATAATATCCAAAATATACATAAAAATAGAAAGGAAATACCTCTAAGATGAAGGATGAAGCGTTACATTCGATTTTATCGTTGAAACCAATTCTAGCAAAAATTCTGTCGGTAATGCGGAATTGCGCTGATTCAGCGGGTACGTAACAGCCAATCTGGTAAAATACATACTTCATTTGAACATGTCTATTTTCATTCGTTTTCAAGTTTTTCGAAACTTTTTGTTCTGGAAAATTTCTGACTTGTGAAATATTTTATTGTACTTGCCTGTGCCATTATCTGCAGAAGTACAATTTGTCTGATGTATACGCTTTTACCGCCCATGTTAGGACCAGTAATGATACTGAAGTTTTGATTTTTAGAACTAAACTGTATAAAAAGTAAATTAAAATAGGTACCTACTTACTTACTTACTTTATTTCAAAGATTTTCTCAAATATTTAAAAAAAAACTCAAAGTAAACTTACAATATCATTAGCAACCGGTTTCGAATAAGCGATGTGATTTAAAATCGGATGTAAAGAAGCTTTTAAATTTGTACAATCTTTCGTAAAATTGGGCCGGACGTAAATAAAATTCTTGCATATGTGAGCAAACGACATTATCACATCTAATTCAGCAATACATTCACAAAGTTTGTATAAACTGCCGATGTAAGGTCGAATATCTTCAAGCATATTGAAGATTATTCTGAGGAAAAGCGTATTTTTATTTATTTTAAACTGAATGTTGAAAATTTTGACGATAATTGTTTATTTTTTTCATGTACTTAGCCTACTTACGTGCTGCTCAAGAATTCAATCTCGTGTATGAAATGATTCATTCGTTCTTTCAAGAATAATAACTCTTTAGTCGTCATAGTGATCAGTGATCGCGATTTTTGGACCTTCAAAAAATTTTAATACATTCAAGTATTTAATAATCATTGATGCCGTTTCATGCAAATGAATTCACACCTGAATGAAAACAGGAGGCAAATCTTTCAAATTGAAATTCTTATTTTCATTTGTTAGTCTCATCTGTAATACTGATCCTTTACTTCTTAACGTCCTTATAACTAAAGGTAATCGATACTCTTTTATCAAGTTTTCTACAACTTCTACACAAGTATTCAAAAAAAATACCCCACGTTATTATTCAATCGTAAAGAACTGTTCATCAGTATGCAGCTAAGTTTTACAACAAATAAGGTTCAAATTTACCATTGAAATCACCGAGTAATTCGGAGTACGTCAATCTGGCTATGTCTAGGAATCCATTAATTCCGGTTTTAATTGCAAAACATCTTTGGAATTGAGACATCACAAAGCTTTTGCTTACGTGAGAATCATCGTTCAGAACTTCGCCTATTTTGTCCGTCATTTGTTTGTATTGCGGATTCCCTAGAACCTTGAAATGATTGGATTACGCAAAGCAATTAGGCAATCGGGTTTTGAAAAATCAACTTACTTCAACAAAAGTTTGAAAAAATTTGTTCTTAGCAATTTTTAAAGCATCTTTTAACGCTGGTACTACTTCTAGTGAAGTTTTCAACAATAAAGCGTTGTTTATCTGCATTTCAGCACCTCTTAAAGTATCTTTAACGTTTGGAATCTGAGTACATAAACAAAGTAGTTGTTCGACATCCAAGAACTTCGGTAATAATGCCTGAAAAAATAATTTCGCACACTTATGTTGCTTAGTTATTGAAAAATTATACGTTTAAATACAATTAGAGTTCTGTTTACTCACTTTAAGGGAATAAAACAATTCTGGCGTTTCAATCATTTCTGTGACGCAATCTAAACGTTCTTCTATGACGGTTTGTTCAGTTGATGGTTGTAAAATTAAAGATCTTAGTCGCCTTTGTCCTCCGATTGTCGAGCAGTTGTTCAACACTGAGTATAGCGTATTCTCTGTCGTACTATTTCCAATACTTTGACTTGTGACGAGCTCCAATTTTTGAGATGTTTCTAGATCTATTGAAAAATTTTCTTTATTATTTTTAATCGTTTGAAAAAAGTAAATAATATCTGCAATTTAAACGAATACCTATAAACACGATATTATCTCCACTTTGGTATTCAATCCGAACAGATTTTGGAGCAAACATCATGCTTTGTTCAAATTCAACATATCTTATCAACGCTGATGTTGCCATTAAAGCGTAACTTTTTCTCAACACAATCAATTCTACTGACGAATACTCTGGTAAGCACAACCCCTGAACTTGTTGTAATCCTTGAGGTTCGTTGAAAAATTTACGTTGAACATATACGAAAGATAACTTGGGAAAATTTTCCAGCAACAATTGATAAAGTTTGTTCGTTTTGTCGCAAAATGTATTTGGAACAAGGATCTAAGTAGGAAAGGAAGAAGTGTAGGTAAATTCAAAAAAATAATTGTAAATACTTGAATGTTTACTTGAACAGGATTCAAAATATTGATTTTTCTTAAAGTATTCATAAACGTTTGAGTGTCACTAATTTGACACAATATAAGAAAAGGTCTTTTAACATCAACAGCGGCAATACCTACTTCGCATCTTGATTGACCTCGACCTTCAATTATAGCTGTTAAGAACAGAATTTATCGATTAGTTCTCAATGTATGTGAAAAAAAAACACACCATTAGATAACTCGAACATTACCTATAATCGTATGATTTGTAGAACTAGTAGCAGTAGACGTTACTGATTTATTGGCCTTTACAATAATCGGATCATTCTTAACAGGTGCCGATGATGGTTTATTAGCACGTGTACACGATGTTGGCGGTATTCTATGAACAGAGGTTTTGTTACTTTCAGTGAAACTTGAGGAAATGTTCACAGAATCATACTTACGTTTTTGTTTCTACAGTCGTGCTGAAAAATAGCTTTGAAGTTTTATTATTTGTTTGTGTATTTGGTGCAGCGTTACTGCATTCGGCTGCGTTGTTCTCAGTTATTTGTGGTACTAATGGTTTACGAACGGGGCCGAAATCTACTTTAAATATATTGCTGAAATCTAAAGTTGATTGGTTTATTTCTGGCCCTTCAATCGAAAATGCATATCTGTTGAGAATATCTCGAGGTGTTTCTCGGTTACTATTCAACTTTGAATTGAAATGGGTTTCAAATGGTATATTGGTTCTTCGCACGAATGGTGAAGATATCGATGAAGATAAAGCTAGTTTTGTAGGTAAACCATCACGAGTAACATAATGAGTTGCTTGAGCTCGTAATGAAGGTAGATTATTTTCATATGGCTTATTTTGAGCTTGAACTAAGAATACGGCTATTAGAATTTGCCCCGTACGAGTTTAGATGAAATGTAAAATTATAAATTTGTACCATCATACCTTTAGTTCGAGCTGGATTCTTACTATACAGAAAATCTTTATCCAAATTAAACGATATATCATCGTGATTTACACCCCAATTTTTTACATTCATGATTACTTAATAAATTATATAAGTATTTGTTACTGAACACTCAATTGCTGATTCACTATTTTTTTAAATTTGAATTTGAAAAATTACGTTAAATTAAAATAAAAAACGATGATTCGTCGTACCTATTTCTAAAAACAATGTTGCAGTTTCTGAAAAATAAAAAGCGTGTTGTATAGACCAAATTCGATTGTATCTCGTTTTCGTATAATTGTCGCATAAGGCAGTACTGTAACTTCTGGCTAATTTTTTTTGAAAGTTGATAAAATTTCAAGTTTTTTTTTTTATTTTCCGTAAGTTTTCATCAGTTTTCGTTTCCGAATTTCAATTATTCATCTGTTTTTGATCTATTTCAGTAAGTTACCGAGAGATTAATTTAATTTTAGATATTTTTATAATATTTTCAAAATGTCCAAGAGATTCTATAGAAATTTAACTATCTTGAGTTTACTTTCGTTATGCCATACGGCATATTCAGCTGCAAAACATCGCTCTTATTTGCGATTGAAGGAACAAGAAAATGGTACTTTACCGTTGGATATCATCGTTCAAGGAATCCTTAGCTTAGTAGTTGCTATGATAGGTATCGTTAATATAGCTGGAGAATTCAAAGAAATTAGTGCCACTAAAAATTTAGAAAGGAAATCCTGGGAAACCTTACGTAACGTTCCATCTTTCTACGTATTCAATCACCGAGGACAAGCTCTTTCACCCAACTACAAAACTTCAGAAGCTATTCAAGGTTAGTAATTAATTCGAAATTGAAATATTGTTATTTTGCGTCTTAACCATCTAAATTCCTTATCAACTTTTCAGGGTTGAGTTGAAAATAATCCATCGCATATTGAGGATGTGCCAAAGATTCAGTTCTCGTTACAAATTGTGTTGGAATTCCAAAAACTATGTCAAAGATTGATTCTTTATCAAGTATATTTAAGTGTTGTATTTTATATTTTTCTGTATATAGCGTCTATTTTAGGTATCCAAGCTTGGAAAATGTTCGGTTTCATCAATTTCAGAGAAATAAATATAGTCAACCTAATGCGATCGTAAAGATTTATTAATCATTTAAAGTCTATTCAATATTCTTTACAATAACGTAAAATACTCAAACAGATCTTCGAGAAAATGATATGAAAATAGTAAAAAGGTGCCTGTTACGAAACTGGTTCATAATTACAGCAAACCCGTCTCAAGATTTAAAATGTAAGTACGGAACTAGCTACTCACGTTAAAAAACTGAAAGGTGATTAACACAATCAATGTGTGTAAAGCGAAGTTTAGGTACGCAGGTACCCGGGAAATTGGCTCAAAAGGGCAACATTTCAAAATTAAATAAAAAGATTTTAATCCAAAAACTTTCGATTGAAAAAAAACTTATTAATTCTAATCTAATTTAATACTTTATTCAATTATTAAATTATCTTTAAATAATTATAGGTAAAAGTTTCTACCTACTTAAACATAATAACACCAAAAATAAATTCCAAAAAAACCTACACTTCGTTATCAAAAAAGCTATCACCACGATTCTGAGTATTATCAAAGTAATACTTGTATGCAGTAATGGTAACTGACTTTTTAAAATCAACGATATCATAACTTCAACTAGTTGCAATTTCAATAGGAACAAAAGAAAGCAAGGAAAGATCAAGATAAATCTCTACAAAGAGATTGATATCTTATGCGAAGGTATCACAGAGTCAATTAACCTAAAAAAAAAAAAAAAAAAAAAAAAAAAAGCGTCACTACTTAGTTCCATAACTGGCACCTTGAAAATCAATACTGTTTAATAATCAGCTTATCCGTCCCGAACAATTGCAGGATATGGCGAAAACAGAAGCGATTTACACGCCTTATTTTCTAAATTCACAGATAAAGAAAGAGCCTCGTCTTCTGTTGGCGTATCTTCTTGAGTAGTATTTTCAATTGGCAAGTTTTACTTGAGATGCACACAACAGGCCGACTTTACTTTCCGAAACTGGATTTACCGGCGGTATAACGTCGGCTGAGATCGATTCTGTAGCATTTTTCTTAATAGCCAATATTTCAAATTGAGGAGTGACACCCCTTTTCAGTTTCTGCAAAGAACAGATTGGTTATTACAGGCACGTGTCAAGGACTAATAAACGTAAACACAAAATACAAAAATAACGAAAGTAAAATACTTCTTTCAACGTTCCAGGTTCTTTGATTAAATAGTAAATCATATATAATGGTATCCAAATCATAGACAATGCTGACATACAAATTCCCAAATATTCGCCCCATTTTGGGTACATATAACTTTCTCCATATTTGACAGGTTCAAAATTGAATGCAAAAAATAAAAAGACTCCCTGAAACAGAAATTTGTCATTAGACAGATGTTTTACCACACACTCGCTTTCAACGAGGACGTACCATCATGATAAAAGGAGCTACAAACTGAAGACAAATCGTAAAAAACCAATGTAATTTTACTCCCATCATTTGGTTCACACAGTTGTTAAATCGTTCAGTTCCAAAAAACCACGATATAGCGATCGTTTGGAAGAAGCAAACCCATAATAGCGAAAGTCCGGATGCGGCGTAGAAATCGAATAATTGAAAAATGTATACTCCGCCCTAGAAAATATTAAAATTTGAGGAATTTAAAAAAAAAATAGGTACCTACTTAAGATTAGTTTGTTAGTTTCAATTGATACACATTAGTCGATTTTAAATTTCGACAAGAATAAATAATAAGTAGGCATCTACCTGAGTAACCATGGGAACTCCGAGTAAAAACATTGAAAAACAGATCAGAAACGCGAATAATTTTCTACGTGGGCGCAATACAGATGACCATTTATCCACTAAACCAGTTATGAATGATTCCACGTTACAGAATTCGCTGTCAATTCCAATAATCTGTAAATTTATAGCCACAGATTGTTAATCGTTGGCTCGAACTCGTGGATAATATTCGATTACTTTATTTTGTACGAAAACTCTTACAGCCAACATGAAGAAGAAAAGAGCAGCCCAAAGAGGAGCAGCTGGTAACTTCAGAACTACTTCCGGGTAAGTAATGAATACCAGTCCAGGACCACTTTGAACAACCTTATCTACGCTGGTCTCCTGAGAAAACGCCATAAATCCGAGTATGCTAAATGTTATCATACTGGCCAAAACGCAAGTAATCGTATTCACAATGCACGTAACAACGGCGTCCCTGCGTAATTCATCAAAAGAAAAACTTTGTAATTGGCCAAATCATGACGTAAACTATACAATGATTATTTATCGGAAGTAGATGTGCCGAGATTTTGAACGTAGAATCATAATCCAAGTCCATAGCACGTAGACCTACTCAGTGTCAGTACTCACCTATAACAATTATGTTCGAAACGATTATAAGAACCTAAAGCTGGTAAGGTGCCTACACCTAGACTGTATCCGAAAAATATTTGAGAAACTCCGTCGATCCATGTTTGAGCAGATTTTAATTTAGCGAAGTCGGTTGAAATTAAAAAATACAGCCCATTCGAAGCTCCGGGTAAGGTCACCGCTCTGAAGAGTAAAACAATTATGATGACGTACGGAAATAAAGCTGTAAACCAGACCACCTGAAAAAAACCATTAAGACAATGTTTAGCCATGGCCGATGCTTATTTTTATTTTCATTTTTTCCACACGAATATTAAAATCATTTAGTTGGCTCGATACCCACCAAAATCGCTCAAATTCGGTGAATCGGCTCAGTTTGGCGGTGGATTAGATATATATGAGTGGAAATGACTTTGGGTCAAAATTCTGTTTCCCCCATTTTAGGGGAAGGAGGGCTGAGGAGCTAAAAACGCAAAAATTGCCCCCTTTTGAGCCTATTGATAGAGAATTAGAAGTTAATTAGGCCCTTTTTGCCCTGGAAAAAGGGCTGTTCCTCCCCTAACTCCCCACCAAATTAAGCTCGGAAGTTGAAATTTGGTACGCACATTCAGCTGGGGCTCTAGATGTGCCTTTTGGGGGTTTCAACTTTTTATCTCCATTGCACCCTCTCACAGCCCCAAAAAATAGGTTTTTTGATCGGGATTTCTCATGTTTTGAGTTTTTAGAGTTTATTCATCGTATAACTCTCCTTCAAATTGGGTCAATAAGTTGAAATTAGGTATGCCCCGTCAGTAGGGACCTTTGATGTGCCTTTAGGAAATTTTGACTTTTTAACCCCGTTGATCGTTCCCTACCTGCAATGCTGATTAGGAAAAAAGCATCGCCTCACGATGCTTTCTTTGAATTCTTATGATTATAATACGTCACGAAAAGCAGTTTTTAAATTGGATAAAAAATTTGTAAAATGAAAATTCAAATTAGAACCATTTTTGGTTAATTAATGCTTAAAAAATCGAGAATTGGGTGCAATTGGAGTTAAGGAACGGCATTAGCATCGAGTTCAACCATGATAGTCTGACCCGCCACAAAATTAACGAATGAGCATTTTCAGAATTTTGATCCAATTACTAATTCAAGTAGCACAACATGTCGATAAAATTTTCCCATTTACATATTTTTGCTATCTGCATTATTCGAAGGGCAGCATTCGTTTGAATTTCAAAAAATCAACATAGGTAAATTTTTTTTACAGAACAAAAAATGCTGCAAAAGATGCCCAGTACAATGGTCATCATTCAAAACCACGATTTGGACAAATTTTTCGATCTCAAAATTTTGTACCTAGTTAATTGCGTAATTGGGGCGATGCAAAATTTTGAAAACAAAAAGTTTATCCAAATTGTGGTTTCTCGTTTTCTGCAACATATTTTGTTATGTAGAAAATTTGCTCATCTTGATTTTTTGAAGAGATTTATAAAATTCAAACGAATGCTGCTCCTTCAATAATATAGACAGGCAAAATGTGTACATGACAAAATTTGTAGGAAATTTTTTTGCACAGGCGGTAACTTGAAATTTTCTTAAGCAGTGCTTGAAATTTTTTCTAAACACTGGTATAAAAAATGAATAGTAGAGCAAAAAGGAGGGGAGGGGGTCATTCAAATTAAAAAAAAATTTATATTCGGCATAAACGTCAAAATAGTGAAATGTAACCATAGGTAGAGTTAATTAATTTGGTTGGGTGGAGAGAGCTAAGCCCTCAGGATGGTAAACAAAAAAATAAGGATCAATATTCGTATTTGAGCTATTTAAAAATGTTTCATTTCAGTGAGAGGAGGGGTGATGGTGGCTGGAAGCTTAATTTTTGTTGTGAGAAGGAAATGTATAAATGCCCGTTTGCCTGAAAGAACTGAGGGCAAAATTTTGAAAAAATCTGATTTTCAACGGAAAAATCACCAAAAATCCAGTAAAAATTTGATAAAAAATTCAGGCATTTCCATGAAAAATTATACATCATGAATACGTAACGCTGAAAACATTAATGATATCCTTCTATATCCTATTTTTTTTAGAGTAACTCTGCACCCTGATGAGTTTACTTTAAACAGTGATCATTTAAATGAAGGGAATAATTTAACCAGTTAATAAACGTCAGTCATAAATTTTTTTAATTTTTAAAATTTCTCAAATGGACATCTATGGCAAAATTTTAACATAAGGTGTAAAAGTCATCAATTTTTTCATTTTTCAATTAAAAAAAATTTTTTTGATTGGACATCCATGTTAACATTTCAACATCAAGTGCAAGTCATCAATTTCTTCAATTTTTAAAATTTTTCAAATAACATTTCATCTTTGAAATTTTTTTAATTTTTTAGTTTTTTTTAGGTGGAAATTCATATCAACATTTCAACATTAGGTGCAAAACTCATCATAATCATCTTTCATCGCGAGTTTTTGATCAGAAACTTAAAAATCAAAAACATTACACTCTTCAAAAAATGACTCCCCATCCTTAAGACATATCCGTGCCAAAAAGGTGCATTTCTCGAAGTTTTAAGCTTCTATTTTGTAGGTTTGACGAGAAAAAATTTATCAAGATTTTTAGCAGAATCGTTTCAAAATGTTGGTAAGATTTCTACATTTTTATCAATTTTCATTCAATTCTGAACATTTTTTAGAAATTCAATTGGTTTCACAAAATTTTCAGTCATTTGTTAGATATTCATCATACACAGAAAAACTTGAGGGGAGAAGGACTCTCGTTTAATAACTTGTTTGGGTCAATTCGGTCTATATAATCGTGATGTTGAAATCTCAGTTGCGTAGCCAAAGGAAGTGTCTGAACATCCCCCCCCCTCGTCTTGAGATCCAAAAACTTGAAAAATATTCACATTCGTGTTACTTTTTTCTCTTAAACCTACTGAAAATGCACTTTTTGACCGTTAAAAAAGTACATTTTTTGGAAATTTCGTCTTCGACATTTTTATAAATTCCGACCGAAAGAATAGTACACAGAAAAAGTGGATAGCCTTTGCTTCGAGCAATGAGTTTCAAATTTCAAAATACGAAATGCGAGTACGATTAAGATAGTCGACGAGTATTTCATGTAATGCTCGAGTCTTAAGAGCACCCACAATTGATGCCGCCAGTGAATTTTTGTCTACATATTCCGCACTTGAATTCATAATCAGATCAAAATTATGAAAATGCTCATTTGTTAAATTTTTAGATGCCTGTACAGCGACATCTGTGCGGTAAAGGGGAACGGGATGCTATCCTTTAATTCCATATCGTCTGGTAGGAGAATGAAGTGTAGAAAAGCAATACCACATGCAACCAGTAGAACGCAAGTAAAATGCATATAAAACATGTCGAATGACGTCAGATTTTCAAATTTCCATAAGAGTTTACAACGAATTTTTTTTCTCTATATTTTGTGCCGATTATCTAAATTTGTATTTTATTTTTTAGTGAAGATTTACTTTCGCTTCTTTTAAAAAAATTACTGACAAGTTACTTGGGATGGTTTTTTTTTTATTTAATGGTATTTACTCTTTTTAGATAAGAAAATACAATTTTTAACAACTTTAGCCAAAATGTTTTGCCCTCTGTTCTGATTTTCAGCTTTTCATTCACTGTTTACTTCCTTATCAGCTGTAATAATTACACTGGTGTGAATTTCTTATCACGATTTATAGCCATTCAACATATTTTACACGATTTGAGGTGTTCTACGTTACGTATTTTACATGTAAAATGCATGCGTATGCATTTTACATTCTACGTGTCAACGCTGCTCTTTCGCCACCATCTTTAAACACGACTAAAATCGCCATTATATAAGTGTACAGGTAGCTAAATATACTTCGACCAAATCACATTAGTAATCACCTTTCCATTCTGACTAAGTCCACGTCCTAAAATAAGGTAAATAATTAGCCATCCGATGAACAGCGAAGCCAACAGCTCCCACTGCATCCCTCCGAGATTTTCAATACCGTCGGTAATCATCAACACACGATGCCTGTAAAATGTCAAAACTTATGAATGTAAATGCAAAATTAGCACATGCTGCGGTCAGTCATTCATCGTTTCCGAACCGCACGCCATACAAGTCATTATACGAAACGATAGACTCAATTTCATTCGCTGTCAAAAAATTAACCGGCAGTATACGCGAGTTAATTAACTTTACAAAGACCGCCGAAGAAACATCGATTAGATACGCAGGAATTGCGACCGCAACACCAACAACGATTCGCGCAACGACGCTGGATTTCAATCAAAATTTTTTCTCACCTCCAAAATTCTTCGGCAGGGGTAACGGTAAGCGCAACCTTGGTAGAGTTTAAGGTGGTAACATTTCGACTAATATTGTAAAACGACGTTTCATTATGTGTATTCACCGAGATAGCGTCCGTAACGCAATTTTCACTATTCCACCAGTGTCCTATATAAACAGTTGTAAAATTATTGCAATGCAAGTCTAAGCAGATACCATAATTACTAGGCGCATAAGCGTATATCTCAAGGACGAGTAGTAAATTTACTTATCGGTATTATTTTTCGTATAAATTTTACAAACAATTACCACAATCCTGCCAAGGTAAAGATGGCAACGATCGGAAACAACTGAACAAGTACAGCAGGGTCCAAGCAACGATTATACAGTAATAAACGTCCAACAGGAAGACTATGGTCATACTCGCGTACCCGGTACCTATCCATAACAATGATTAAATATTATTTTAGTAATTGAACGAGTCACCATTGACAAGCATTAGTATACGTGGTATTCATCTACCTGCAAATATAGGACATAGCTTTCCAACGAATGTCATTCCTCCGGATCCTAAGTATTGACCAATGGCTACTTCTTGGAAAAACATTGGAATTCCGCAAAATAACGCCGAAATACAGTAACATATCAGAAAGGCTCCTGAAAAATGAAAACATAAACATTAGATAGGTAGATAAATAGGTAAATATATTTCATTTGTAGGTATTCAATAAAGGAATAAGTAGACTTGGCGCAATATTAACGAGGTAAAAAAAAAAACACAGTGCTTATTTTAAGGAAAATCTGAAATTATTCAAATCAGGGGTGCAAAAGCGTAGGGGATGTGGTTTGGAAGCAATTCCTTCAGAGTGATTTTTCCCACGTAAAAATTAATTTTCATACGCGAAAAAACAGTCAAATTTGACAATTTGTGCCGGAAATACGTCAAAATAACCATTTTGCTACCTTCTACCATCAAAACTTTCGATCTCTTTTCGCTTCTATTATATGTTTTTTGATTTAAAAATATATTCTCCCTACCTTCTCCTGGTAGTCTCACATTATTGTGTAAGTGGTTTAGTTTGGTAATATTTGATTGAAGTTCCAAGAGAATTTAATGATACATGAAACGATCATTTATTCGATAAAAAGAATCAAAATGTATCATAAACGATCAAAAGCATAGGTACTTAGAAATGGCTCAATGAAGAGGTTTCCACTTTTTTAGGTACTATTGGGAGGGAGAGAGGGAGAGAGGGAGGGAGGGAGGTTGAATTTACAAAAAAAAGTTAATTGATATGGTCAAGCGAAGCGAGGGCAAAATTAAAAAAAATCTAAATGTGCATACCAAATTTCAATTTCCTGGCACGATTTGGTGGGGAGTTATGCGAAGAACAAACTTAAAAATTAGAAAACCCCGTCAAAGAACCACATTTTCTGGACTGCGGCGGGCGGGGGGG
>FIZR01020206.1:0-10013 GCA_900060175.1 Ferrisia virgata | reverse complement strand
TTTTTTTTTTTTTTTTTTTTTTTTTTTTTTTTTTTTTTCAAAAATGATTGCAGATCTATGCATGAATCAGTTTAATATTGATGGTGAAATATTTTAAAATAAAATAACACTGTAAGGTGAAAGCTAAAATTTTTCTATCATTAGTTTTCAATTATGTTTCATTTTTAAAATATTCCACAACATATAGTTTATTATTTTAATTTTGATTGAGCCCTGATTGTGAGAACGAGAATACAAACAATATGCCATGAACCAATCGAATTGCTAGAAATCTGCTGGATGTTGAATTTCTTGCAATCTGATTAGTTCGTACCAAATTATTTACATTTCCGTTCTGATAATCAGAGCTAAATTTAAATTTAATAGACTATAAAGGGTTCTTTACATTTTTTCGATTTGAATTAAAGAAAAGATTTTGAAAACACGTACTACCTACTACCTATCTATTGGTTGAAAAATTGTGAACACAAGCAGAGAAAGGAACTGAAACTGAAACCGAACCCAAATATATTATTCAAAACATTTATTTTTTGATTCCTTATAATTGATTTTTATTCAAGATTGTTTTTGTTTATACGACGTATTTTTTTTACAAACTTTTGCAAAAAAAAAAAAAAAAAATACAAACCAAACTGGAGTTATTGAAGCAAATGAGAAAAAAAAATTATAAAATAAAAAATCACAAAGTTTGAAAAACAACTTAATACATACTTATCGTAACGGAAAAAGAATCGCAACTAATAAAAAAGAAGAAAAAAATTTTCATAAGTCAACTTTGGTTGAACTAATGTACGAAAAACAGAAACACCATCGAAAAAGTTTTGATTTTTTTGAGAGGGAAAAGAATTCTTTCGGAATGTTCCAAGACGTTATTTTCAAATTACCAATATTCGGTGTATTAATTTCTTTCGCGATAATTTTAGTTGGAAAATTTAAAAATTCGTGCCTTCGGTTACGTATTAGGTTCTCAACAGAGATGGAAAATAAAATGAAAGGGTAGGGCTTTGGGGGATTGTAGAATCTAAAGCCTTCGCTTGATTCACTGGCAAAAAAGAAAAGATGAAAAAAAAGCAATAAGCGGATTAAAAAATTTTATTTTCAAAATAAGCATTGTGAAAATCGACTACGTAGCTTTCCACGTTTATTATAAAAATAGCTATAGGGGTATTCTTTTTGTGAGATGATAAAACAACGAAGTGAAGGAAAAAAAAAGGACGTGAAACGGGGAAAACCTCTTAATTTGTATTATAGCGGAAAATTCCTCATATTGGAAACTTCCCACTGAATTCGGTTCGCTTAGGGGGAAAAACGAAGCACTAATTTTTTTGCAAGTTTTACGAATTTTACATTTTGAAAAATTAGCTTCGTTTTGAGCTATATTTACGTTGGTATTGTGAGCCATATGTTTGTTGTCTTACTGTATAGGTAGGTAGCTAGGTTGGTAGGTAGATACGTATGTAATAAAAACAGCTAAATGCTTACCACATATTACTTGTTTGGAAAAAGAATATATATATGAAAAAAAAAAAAAAAGCTTGGAGCTATCAGCAGTCATACCTATACCGTACCGGCTTTTTCATTTATCCAGATTAACACTGTTTCTCGTTTTTATAAATACGTGACATCCGAACGAAAAACGAAAGCTGCGAATTGGGTGTTTTTTAAATTAATTTTTTTTCACGCGGTTACGACAAGGTATGCAGCCAACACAAGCGGATTTTCAGAGCGTAAAATTCATTATAAAAATGCGAAAAATCACTTAGCAAAGGGATGGCGAGATAGAATTTACCATAAAAAGTGTATTCCTGCTCGGTGATTTTCGCGTACATGAGATAGGTACTTAGGTGGTGGAGGTACCGGAATCCGGGGGTGAATTTTTTTTTCCCTCCAAGAAAAAACCCTTAGATGACGGTCGCCATCGTGCAATGTGCTGATGCAGACACATTAAGACAACGATAATCAATGGCAATCGTCTCGGTTATTGGATTAGCGGGTTTTGCGTTAATGGTATTTCGTATTAACGTTTTAACGAGGAAATTAATTTTGTCACTGTATAATAATTTAAGTGTTGGAAGGTATCTTAGCTCGCATATTATTAGATTAGCGGTGTTTAATCGCTCGAAGCCAAAATGATTAAATTGTATTAAATATTAGCAACGGTACGAGCAAAGATTTGATTTATTTTCATCGTTTATTTACATCTTTCATTTCTGCTAGCTTTTTACAACCTACCTACCATGAGGATAAGTCGTACTGAAATCAGCGTACTTTAGGTCGGTCGTACCCCCCTACGTATGTAGGTATACTATCGTGAACGTGAACGCAAATCTATTTATGTATGTATATGTATTACCATTACTTACTTATTTCGTGTACAAAACTATATATATATGTATGTTCAATGTTCATGTAAACCACCTTCACCGTCGTCGTCGTCGTCGTCGTCGTCGTACCATGGCAGTATGGCTCATCCAATCCTCGTGTATTATCTAGGGTACATAATGTTGTATATAGGTGTAAACAGATGTTTATATGTACTGGATATGTATGACTTGTGGGTCTGATGATGGTTGCTCTATGCTCGTCCTGTACGTATTTTCTAGGTATATATATATGTATGTGTGTAAGTGTATTGGTGTAAATGTAGATGTACGTAACATTTTCTGTCGTATGTACCATAACACGCATATTAGATGAGATGGAAAAATTCGTACAAATGGTATAATGTAAATACAACATGTCCCGCAAGGTTTACTACAGTAATAATGCTTATATAGTTTTCGAAAGGACAAAAATTACGAAATAAAAAGGGTGTTCAATATCCTACGTTGGGTGTTTCCTATTATTCACCGGGTGTCTGAAAAATTATAGCGTAAAATTTTCGTTCTCATTATTTAACAGAAGGCTGATAAGTTTTGCTTCCAATATCATAAACTCACTTCAAAGGGTATACCTAAGTTTAAGTTGGGTGATTTTACCCTTTTTCGATTTCCTTTTTTGGGATTTTTTTTTTACCGAGTTATCATAACCTGTTGGTGTTTAGGAATTGGAGAAAGAAAATCGAATGATCTGGATTTAGAGCTATTTGACCTACTAAACATGAATTTTGGGTTAATTTTTTTATTCTCGAGTAGTTTGTAGGGTAGCTGTGAGCGCAACATCACCTTTGTATTTGTTATTTTAGTTTTTCATGTTTTTCAAAAATTTACAAAATACCTATAAATAAACGCACATTTATTTCATTTATGGTGGTTTTGATAAATTTCAAGTCAATTTTAATTTAAAAAATTAAAAAATATCTTCATTTTTCGGTCGTTTTTACAATTGTAGACATGACCTACGACCCAAAATGCAAAAATAACTACTCTGGGAGTAAGCACTTGCTAAGACATACACGTTAGAAAAAAAAAATTTCATGTACCTCTTTTAGTTTTTGCGAAATAAAGGTTTAAAATTTTCTTTTGTTAATTTCTCCCCCCCTTTTGGCTAAAAAATTTTGAAAAAATTCTGGTATTTAGCTCCCTCCTTTCCCTACACATTGTGGTTAGTTTCAATTTTCTAGCATAAGCATACCCTTAAAATAATTTTTTAATGATAAATATTCATTTTTAACCTATAGAAGCAGAGTGAAATGGTGGTTCTTGCGCTATAAATTTTTTTAGGGGGCGGGGGCGCTCAACAATGTTTAATAAACTTTTCAAAATCTCATTACTGGGTCAAATCACCTATCCTAATCATATAGGTATTAGGATGGGCCGAATTTTGCTTTTTTTGGAAACCTGTAAACGGTGGAGATTACAATAGTTGCGAAATAACCTGAAAAATATGTGGTAAAATTTCAGCTCTCGAGCATAATTTTTAGCCTAATTTTCTATCTAATAAAAAATTGTTTTCCAAAAAAAGAATTATTATACATATTTGAACTCGAAACGATCATTGGCGACAAGTTTTCATCATTACACCTTTTTGCCAGTGATTTTGGAAAAAATGTCAATTTTTGTGTTTTTTTCACGATTTTCTGAAAAACTATGAAAGAAATCTTTTTTGAAGAATGTCCCTCTTGAAATGAATGTCGGACATTAAATTTAGATGATTCGATGCTAGATTTTAATTTTTACCTCCCCCCTTCCCCTTTGCCAAAAAAACGATTATTCAGGGATGCTGTGTTTTTTGAAAAAAAATTTTATATTATTAGAAATTTTTTCTCAGTAAATTCTTACTAAAATAGACTGAGTGTACGTACCTTCGTCCATTAAAAGATCAGTTTTGTCCAACTTTGACCATTTCAGGGGTTCTCAATTGGTACTCCAGCGTACAAAAATACAAGATAAATGGCTCGGAAAAATAGAAAAGAATTTCGCAAAATTTTCACCTCGCTTTATTCGAAGCTGACCTCGAACTTGTCAAATATATTCTAGCATTCTGTCCTCCTAACGATAGATATTCTGAAATTGAGAACATTTTTTAAACTCCATTTTTATGTTTCGGTTTGAAGGGATTTTATGGTGGTAAAAGTAAAAATTATTAACTCGACCCTCGCTCGTATATTTCAATGCAGTTTTAATCGATTTTTGTTTACAATTCCGAAACAATTGTCAATTCAGTCTTAACAACTTTATTGTTCTACAGAGAAAAAAAAGACGAAGAAAATGTACAGTGTACAAAATCCGATTAGGTGATAGTTCAGGGAATCTACCTTAATTAATTTTTTTCAATTTGTGTGATACATTAATTATCATTTTATATCTTTTTTTTTTACCAATTTTAAAATTATTGGTAAGAAACCTATCGAAAAATTTGTTTGAACGAAATCGATCTTATTGGATCTCTATGACAAATACATCAGTTTAATATTCAGACATATTCTAATTTTGAGGCAATGAATCGAAATATTTCGATATATTTATCCCCAGCCGATATCCTCTTTAGTATCTTGTGCCCTCTATAACTTCAGTTTGAAGTAATTATTTTTCTGCGTATGTTGTATTTTCGAATTTTTGGCAACGGTTTTTAAAATTTTGAATCGATTTCAAAAATGTCATACGGTTTGTTAGAATTACATATTAAAGCTTATTATTCATTATGCATATAAAACTGTCTTTCTACGTATCTGTTGATGAATTCTATAAAATTTTAAAATCCATTATTGAAAATTCAGGATCTTTCTAATGTATCCAATTTCACTCCCTTCAATGTACTAAAAATTATTTATTTTTTTTAGTGCTTTTTTTTTTATCCTGAGTGTTTATAATTGCTAGGATTTTTACTCCCAGTGTTTAAAAGGGGTCAGAAAGGTTTGGATTTAAATTTGATGTTGGAGTTTAAGTTTTTTTTTATCAAGGGGAGGATTTTTTGCATGACTGTGGAGGAATCTGAAATGGAGTGAGTGTGTTCTGGGATGTTTAAGGTTTGTCTTTTTGGTTTCAAGTTGGGACAGAGGAACAGGAGGTGTTGGGTAGTGATGGGCTCGGAGTTTCAAAATTGACAAATAGGGTTGGGGGCTCGTAGATATACACGGCCATGGGCTATTTTTGTGTGACCGATTCTAAGATGTGTAATGATTATTTCATCTGTACGTTTATGGAATGGAAGTGTTTTCCACGATAGGACAGATTTTTTGTGAATGAAAAGTTTATTTTCAGTTTTGAGGTCCCCGAGTTTGGTAAAGAATATTTTTGATATCATTTGGGTTCTGGAGAGTTAGTGTGGTGTAAATCTGTGCTGATTTTGCCAATTTGTCTACTTCTTCATTTCCTTCAATGCCTACATGACTAGGAATGTACATGAATTTTATTGTTTTTTGTGAAAGTTGGATGTTAAATACAATTTCGCGTATATTTTGGATTATTTGAGAGTCACTGAAAATTATTATTAAAGGTAATTAGCAATTAGAGTCTAGTTTCTGCTAAACACTTCCGGTACATACTGCATAATATAATGATTATATGGATGTGCGATCGAGCAGAGGTACATACATTTTACCATGCCATATGGTCTTATAATCAGACGTAAATTTTTTGCATAATACGAGTTACAACTTGCAATATGTTATGTTTTCGTAACGTCGTTTTTTAGCATGATTAACGGTTTGATTACACAAGTGATCGGTGACTGTGTTCTGATGTTGTGTTCTGATTTTTTCAAGATATGGTTCATCGTTTATTTATTCTAAACGTAAGACGGGGTGTTTCATCGCAGAGTGTACAAATTCCATGTATACTTATTCGTTGAATTGTCCATGCAATATGCATGGACTTTGTGGTTAAATACCGTAGAGTTTTAACATCATGTACATTGTACATTGTAGACTATAGTTTGGAGTATTTTCACGTTGGAAAAGTTGTTCAGTGGATGAAGATAACTAGAACATGTGACGGATACGCAATCGACCATGCAATAGTTACGATAACGTGAAATTTGTATACGTTGATTTCCGCCAAACCATACGTGTAAAGTTATGTCCTTGAATAGTTCGGTTGGGAATTTTCATTTACAGTTTTTTTTTTTTTTTTACGTTGGTTGTATCGTGATACGTGGTGTACAAATACTGTATACGATCTCGTACGAATTTTCTTCCATAGAAACTATTCGAATAGAAAAATCAACCGACGCGACGCGACACTATGAAATTCGTATACATATAAAATACATAAGACGACTCACATATGCATATAAAATTTCATATATATCCTATTTGAATTTTAACCGGTATTAAATTTTGTACAATTTCGAAGCTTTTATCATAAATATAATAGGTATTTTGATCTATATACGAATTACGTACTGAGAAAGAAAAGCTATGAAAATTTCACGTAGAATTGAAACGAGCTGCTTCAAATAAAAGTACACCTGTAGGACATTTTTTTTTTTTGCACGCGAAAGAAATTCATTTGAATGAGAGATGAAATATACTCTAAATTTGAAAATTGTTCATTATCTGTTATCATTTTTTATCTGCTCGTAAGCCTTGAAAATTTCACGTCAGTTGTTATTTTCTGGAAATATTATCCGTTCGCGTCTCGCCTTTTTCGTCTCTTTATTAAAATTTTTCATTTTTGTCTTCTGCGTATGTATACTGTAGTTTTTTTTCAACTCAATTTTCGGTATAAAAATTGAGATACGTACAAAAAATTGCGTGTTTTTCTTTTCATTTTTTTAATAAATGGTATTTTTTTGTCACCTCAAAAGCTTTCGTTTATGTTGAAATAAAAATGTAAAAATTATTAAATTATACTAAAACAACATTTTATCCTGCTTTTCTTTTTTTCATTCTCTCTTCTGAAAAGAAAATGAAATGGTTATTGTGTTTGAATTATGTTTTGTAAAAAGCTTTTTCAGCGAGACAAAAATGAACAAATGGTTCAAGTTTTACCCTTTCCTATTTGCTTTCTTGGTTTCGTTTCATCGGAAAACGTGCATTAATGTGAAGATTTCGTCATTTTCTTTTATAAATTTTTACGTGTGTGGTGAAATGGTGTAATTTTTTTGTTTTTTTTTTTATTTGGTGTGAAAAGGTTTTGTAATCATTCTTCAGGTGGTGTCAGTTTTGAAAAAAATGTTCTTTTGGGTATTTGCCTACGACGATAAAGAACTTTTTTTTTTTTTTTCATGAAAAAACAGATTTCTCTTCAGAATTTTTGACTTATTGTGTAAACGAAGGAGAAAATTTTAATTTAAGAATTTTTTCTTTTTAGATTTATAAGTAGTTTTTTATTTATGAATTTTAGTTGCGTTAAATTAGATTGTATTTCTCTATCTAATAAGGGAACGATTAGACTTGATGTAGTACTTCGAACACCTATTACTAGTAAAATGGTTAGTTTTTGCGTAGCAGTGTTGCCAACATGAGAAACCAACAGTTCCGAAAAATTAGAAATTAATATTTTAAAAATATAAAAACAGGTCGTGAAGAAAAATTATCCAACTCAAGATATGAAGGAGCAGCGATCTAAAAAATTATGAAGATTACCAAAAAATTTTTCGACCATCGAGTTCAGGTATTCTAGAGCCCGAAAACTGATTTAGTTGATAGTCTCCCCCTCCATCCACAGTAGGTACATAGTCCTTGATATGCTGGTTTTCATCGATAATATGTCATAAAAAATTAGTTCAATTAGCTTGGAATTTTGAGCATAATTTTCTAATGTAAAATTTCGCTGCGAATAACTCTGTTCACTACTATTTTTTACATGAAGTGTATAGTTTTGGAAATGAATACGAAAACCAAAATTTTCGGCATTTTTGAGAAAGACGCGTGGCTTAAAAACAAAATTAACGATGTTTCAGGTAGAAAGTACATATTACAGTATACATTTTGAGAAAAAACATTTTCTGTAGGCTTTGTTGGGTTTGAACCTGTGTCGATTTAAAAATTTTTTTTGTTCACTGCTTTTCTTCTGTGGGTTGAGAAATTTTCTAAAAAATCCATATAAGTTGACTAATGGAAAATTTCCCCTTAGAAACGCATTTTTTTTCGTAGGGGTGTTGTAGGAGTAGTTTTCAGGCTGAATATTATTTTTCACGGTCATCTAACCATATTTATAGTTTATTTGATAATTTGAGAACAAAGGCATTTTACTATTTCTAATTGGGAGAGAAGGGCGAAGGACTCAGGTGTAAGTGATTCCTTTTAGAAGCCAAGTCAACTTCATAAGTATTTATGATCATGTAACTGTAGCTCAAATCCCGATCAAAATTCACGGAAAGCGAAAATTTCGTTTATAGATGCTGTGAAGTATGTATTTCAATATTTCCGAACATCCCTAAAATCCATGCAAGTTTTGGCTCCATTTTAGGCGAAAAAAATGTTGAGATAAAAGTTTATAAAGCATTGGAAAACGAATATTTTTAATTCTTTGATTTTTTTTACTTAGGAGGTCGTGGGAAGGAGCTGAGACGTTCAGATAAAAGCCATTTTTGAAAATCTCCAATTTAGACGAATAATTCTCAAAAATCTGCTTAATTCACATTCAGTATCATTTTTTTTTGCATTGCACTTCTCATTACTATGAAAAATAAGAATAATGTTGAACTGAACTTTTTTCTTAAAGTGGGAACGAAGGGCTGCCTTTTAAAAACTTGCAACTTTCTCAAGGAATAAATCCGTTATGCTGAAAAATTCGAAAAATTGTTTCAGACAAACGTTGTAGAGCGTTAAAAGACAAACATTTTCGTTTAATAATTTTTTCCCTACGCGGTCGAAAGGACGGAGCTATGGCGAAAAGAAAAAAAAGAATGACGCTTGAAAATTTTTCTAGAAATGAATAATTTACATCTATGCGAGTCAGGTATAAATTCCTGCGAGCTAAAAATTGAATGAGTTCAATATAGAAGTTTTTGTGGTCGTGGAATTCAATTTTGACAAACATTTGAGCGTTGGACCCAAACTGGGTTTCCAAAGAGAGGGGGGGGGGGAGTTCAAAATCCAAAATTTAACAAATTCTGTATATTGATGTCAATTTATGGAGGTCTAAAATCTGCTGTTCTAAATAAATGAGATTTTCTTACGTTTGGGCCAAAATTGGGCTCGAAAAAGGCGTGTTAGGATTTCAAAATTTCGCAAAATGCACACAAATGAGTATCGGATTTGGTATATGGGTTCTCCAACGTGCTATTTTGGGTACTTGAAACTATTAAGGTTTGAGACAATTTTTGAGCGCGGTAAATTGACACCAATGTACGAAATTTGGTAAATTTTGAATTTTTAACCCCCCCTTCAATAGCCCAATTTTGATCCAACGCTCAAATTGGGCTTCCGATGGTGAGTTTCATAATCCTTGGTGTCGATTTATGAAGTCTGAAGTTCGCCGTTCTAGTTTAATAAGAGTTTTTAGCTTTTGAATCCAAAATGAGCTGTTGAAATTTCAATGTTTTGCGAAATGCACAAAAATGAGTATCCGATCAGTATAATATAATAATAACCTTTATTAGCAGACATTACATATTTTTAAATGCAATCTCCGCTATGCCCAGTATTGGGCGAAGGATTCTCGCAGTCTCTCCCATTCGTTCCT
>FIZR01020203.1:0-11823 GCA_900060175.1 Ferrisia virgata | reverse complement strand
TCTCTCTCTCTCTCTCTCTCTCTCTCTCTCTCTCTCTCTCTCTCTCACTCACTCTGTAGTGTATATGTACGTTTTTATTATTGTACATCACGTCGGCATCCGCTTAAATAAGCGAGTCGAAAAAGTTCGTTATTGATCTAAGGGTGAATAATTTATTGCGTCGAGAGAGGGTTATTGCGTGAAACTAGGATGCTGTAGCGTGATGTCAGTGGAACGGATGCTGACGACTGATGAGAGCTTTCGCTCGAAAAATACTACGAACTGAGCGTTTTTACTATTCGACGAATTATCATTCCGTCTACATTTCACGTATTGTATTCTAGCTTACAAACTTTGCGGCTTGATCGGTCTTGTTTGTATGTCACGAAAGTAAGTTTACAATGTCTTCATTGGAAAATTTTCTCATTCTTGGAACTTCTATGCACTGTTTGTTGCTGTTGAGATTTACTGCGGATACTTAATGCGCGGAATATATGAAATCTTACTCTAGCATTACAATTTAGTGGTGGTGTACTATTCAACTAGCTATGCCAGAATCAGTATCTAATACGTACGAGTGGATGAAAATAAGTGCGCGAAATTTTTCCATTTTTCACTCTTAATCGTACATCCGAAAGAGAGAGGGCACTGACCGATGAGATTTATTTTACTTTTTATTTCTGTCCGAGGCGAGTGCTTGCCAGATAAATAACTTGGAAGGAGACATTAAGAGCTTAAGTCGACGAAGTCGAGTTAGATAGGTAGGTACTTGTACGCGAGGAGGTGCAAGAGAAAACTGAGTAATACTATTTACCGATGTTAGGTACTAGGTACTTGGTAGGTAGGTAGGTAGGTAAGTCTTCCAAGTTGAGCAAGTATGGTGGTGTAGTATATATATTTAGGTATATGGCATACAACTAGGAAAGCTCTTCGCGAAGTATACGCGGTCTGTCTTTAATTAAATTTAAAGGCTGTTTTATCTCGGGGATAAATTAATTACCCGAAGCTCTTTTCGCTGGTGAACAGTAATGTACTGAAAACACGCCATAAATCAGCATACTACTCTCGTGTGTTACGCTTATAAAACGTTTCGGGTTTGCGACTTCCGTTTTTAGTTTTTGTTTCGGTGCCATGCCATGCCATGGTATTGTGGACAGGGATGGGAGAAGGGGGCCGGCAGATATCAACCGCGAATGTTCTCGGGGTATAAATTATACATCCGTGGTTGGAATATAATATCATTTCGACAATGATACCTTCATTTTAGTCGATTTTAGAAACGAGTCGACAAATTCCTTCCTTAGTTTGTAAATTCGATTATTCGAGTACGTGTAGATTCCAATTGAATAGATAAGATGGTTTCCTTTTTTGCGGAAAATTTACCCATATATTTGCGAATGTTGGCGAAATACTAAGAGATCATTGTCGAAGGATGAAGAATATTTCAAGGCAGCTTATCCTACGCTAATTTAACCCATTCATGATTTTTTCTGTACCTAAGTATGAAAAGTTATTTTACAAGAAAAATTCTACGGAATGAAATAATTGGATGTTGTTTTTTTGTTTTTGAAATTTTGACTAATGATCTCGGCGGTCATTTCCTTCATTTAAGAAAAAACTTGAGTAAAATTGGCCGACGCACGGGGCAATTGCCAAAGCTGTATTCGCGATACATTAGAAGTTTGCAACTTTGCAAAAAGCTTTTTGTCGGAAAGTTGGCCTGATGTTTCGTTCGTGCTCGCCCGAATAAGATACTACCCACCATAATGGAAACTTAATTACTGTCTTACATCACAATGAAGCTGAATTGATAATTAATGAAGCGAATGCGCCGCAACGTTGGCATATTCATCAAAGCGAATGTAATCGAATTAAAGACAGCAAACAGCTCGCGGAATAATGAACACTTAGTCAGTGTTACCATCGTGCCGCAAAATATACTTTGGAAAAAAAAAAGCCAAACCTTGCCGTCTGGTTTGCTTTAAAACATGCTGAATAAATCAAATTTCAAGACAGAGACTATTCCTAAAGTAAAACTTGATAGAACTAACATCTTATAAACCAAATAACTGAACATAGCATGTTGATTATGCGGATGAAAGGCAACCAACACGTAAAATTTTCCAGCAATCAATAAGCAACGTGTATGATCGATCTCGATGATACGAAAATAATTACATACCTTTCTGTTCCTGCCTTATTTATTTTCAGTCTTCATTTCCATGTCTAATTAGTGATTATGAAAGCATTAACTGAGCGATGATGTGTGAGAAAATTGGACAGAAAGTGGAAATAACACTATCGATATTTCTATATCGTGATTCATGAATCAATCAAGAGATATACAGACGTGGCTGATATCTGTAAACCAACACATCAGCGAAATATCTAAAATCCATTTCAACGCGTCCGTTTAAGGGCGCATTTGTTTTTGACAGCTGCTGATAATCCATTAATAATGCAAACAAACCGCCACCGAACCGCCACGCAGGGTTATGTATAACGTGAAAAGGTATAACGCTCCGTACATCGCACTGTTCTCGAGGCGAAGAGATGATTGTAATTTGTATGCGAGATTTCGGCTCTCAACTAAAATAAACATCCAAGTGCGACCGCAATTCGCCTCCGAAATGATTTTGTGTTTTCAAATTAGGTATCCCTCTTGTATTTTCATTGTGCGATCTTTTATCTTTCAATGTTGATATTACCGCCGCGGTACTTTCTTTTTCAGGATTAGACACGTCGAAAGAGAAATCTGTATTTAAATAGATATTTCAATTATTGTGGAAATTATTCAGGGTAATCGCAGGGCACCCCATTAAATTCTTTTTTTTTTTTTTTTTTTCAATATCACATGAACTCGAAGTGTCATAAGTAGTCCTTGTGGTGTGTGAAAGGCTGACGAGAGAGGTATCGGAACTGCCTTTCACGGATTTGAGTGAAAAGTTGCCTAACGTGTGGTTTGTTAGACGCATAGTGAAATATCAAAATGCTAGGTGCCCGTTTTGATTACATGTCCAGGCGTAGGGGAACGAGTTATGATTTTTACCATATATTTTAAATGAGAGAAATAAATTTTTCAATAAAATTGAAAGATGTTACTGTCAACATTCAAAACACTTCCAGAGGAACAAAAAGTGTTACATACACATTTTTCCTAACCAGCCGTGGCCATTTCAAAGTTAAGAAAAATGCATTTGACATTTTGACTTTCTTTAGGCGTTCTTCAATAATTGCAGAAATAATGTAATTCAGTATCAAAATTTATTGACTTGATTTGAATTACGGAGGCCATTTCATAAGTAACTCACACGTATCATAAAATCCGTTCTTTTTGACCAATTTGGTTAAAATTATGAATATATGGTTAGTAGGCTTCTGACAACATTATGGCCTAATTTTATCAAATTTCCTTTAATAGAACGCAAGAAATTACAAAAAAAAAATTATAGAACCACCTGATACTAAGTTGTTCAAATCTGACGTTTGCAGTATCATACGACTCTCGCATTTAGAAGGCGTAAATAGAAGAGAAATTCATCGACGTTTATGTGATCAGTTTGACAAAAAAATCTAATGTCACAATTTGCAGTTCATCAATGGATTAAAAAATTCACTAAACGAGAAGTCATAGGTTCGGGATCCCACTATGGGCAAAACGTACGTGCAATGCATTGCGTGCATTTAACAACCATTACACGACAATAGAGATAGTTGGACAGCACGCCATCTATTATCAGAATCAAAAAGCTTGTAACTGGTTGGAGCGCCCATTTGTGGCCCACTATTGACCTTGGGGTTGTAAAAACTCGGTTAGCGATGCGATGAGTCGCCTGCAGATAGCGCAGAAAGCAACGTGAAATAATTTTTTGTGCAATTTTTAAAAATATTTTCAGTTTTTTTGCGAGTTTTTAGCTACAAAATGACATTCCAAACGGTTTATTCGTTGTTTTACATGTTTTTTGAGCTTTAAAATGACATCCCGAAAAAACTTTTTCCTTATGTTGGCTTACCAGCAAAATTAACGTTTCTGGAAGGCTTTTTCAAATTTACCTCGTTCTTTGAACTGTAAAATGATATTTTAAACAGCTTTTCGTTATTTTGTATCATTTTTGAAGTTTTTTTTAGTTTTTTTCCAGTAAAATTTTTAGTGATTTTTCTTTACCATTTTTTATGCAAAAATTGGATGATTTAAGCTTTTTGATGATTATTTTTGGTTTTTCAGATTTTTCTAACTGTAAAATTACATTTTAAACAATTTTATCATCGTTTTCAACTCAGAAGTGGAGAATTTATATTTTTTAATTGTTTTCATTTTTTTATACCTTAATTACATCTTTTGAATGACTTTTTTTGTGTTTTTCAAGATTCCCCTCATTTTTTGAGCTATATTTAGGATAAGAGAGGAGAAGAAAGTACAAAAATTCAAAAGTACGACTAACCAATGATATTTAAGTGTGGGGAAAAAATGGAAATATTTTAATTTTCAACCTAAAGGAAAATATTGATGAATCTGCGTTTTTTTTTCCTTTGTACAGCTTGTAATTCGATAAATAGCTATTTTTCTGTTGTTTGCGAGTTTTGAGGTGTGAAATGATATTCTGAGTGTTTTTTTGTTTTCGTTTTATAAGGTAAAAACGAAAAATTGGCGCTTATTAATATTTTCTTTGGTTTTCAAGGTATTTAACGAGTAGCCAAAGTAATATAAGTAGTGAAAAATTAATGATTTGAATGGTCGGTACTGAAAGTAGTGAAAAAGTAGTATATTAGGTTGAAAATTGTTTTAAAAAGGTGAAAAATTAAAAGGCTGCTTTTTGAGGAGTTTGTTGTTCAGTAATTGTTGATCTACTCAAAATCCTCAAAAAATTACCGTTTCCAAAAATCACTCTACTCGACCAGCAGCATGCAGGTTAATAGAATTGCCTATTCGATTCGCCGTAAAAACACATTTTATCAAACTGGTTCAAAATTACAAAGAGAACGCGCATACTCGAAATAAATTAAGACATAATTTCTTAATCATTTTTATTTGCGAAGTCCTCTTTTGCTAGTTTTTGAATTTCCATGAAAAAATATGACTGATGATGCAAAAGTAGTGAAAAAATAGTTTCTTTCTTCGTTCGAAATTCGTTAGATATTCTGGTTTTTCGCTTTTTAGCCACATTTTTTTAGGTCATATAAGAATGAAACACCCAGCTGTTATGGTCTATCAAGCTACGGTGGATGAAGGGGTAGTATCAACAAAATCTGGTTTGGGGCCCTAGAAGACCATTAAAACCATTTTTGGTCATTTCAGATATTTATTTCGTTGGTTTAATTTTTTCCCCCTGAAACTAAAGATCATTTGGTCTGCTCGATGCTGGCCAAAATCGGCTAAATTTAGGCAATGGGTTTAAATTGTTGGTGGATTCGATATTTTTGAGTAAAGATGATTTTTGGTTAAAATTCAGTTGTGCCTAAATTTGGGGGAGGAGGTGCTGAGGGTCTGAAATGGCAAAATTTTTTTCTTTCCGAGTCAAATCAATAGAGAATCAAAAGTTGTATAGCATACGCAAAAATGAGCCCCCTAGGTTTACTAGCTGGGAAGATATCGAGGGGGGTTAATCCATTTGTGACCTTGAAAAAAGACCGCTCCACCCATATCTTTCCTCCAAATTAAGATTGAAAGTCAAGATCTAGTATGTACATTTAGTAGAAGCTCCAGATATGTCTACTGGGGGTGTCCTCCTCCTCCTCCCTCCCCCCTCCGCTGTATTTTCAACTTTGTGGAATGTCGAATTACTTGAATCACAAAATTCATTTCGTTTGGCATGTATTTCACGTTCGATGCTTTACGAATTACTTACGATACGTCGATACCTTTGCTATCGTCTCACCGGTCGGTGAGGTGATCCTAAAAACCTAGCTTGAATAGAAAGGTGTGTACGTGAATGCGTACTGTACGCAAAGCGCGGGACGCGAATAAAAACGTAGCCGTAATTTAAAATTGTTTATGGCGGTAGTTTATATTGGATATGGGATAAATTATATTTTACGAAAAGTGAAATGCTCGTAAATCACAATATATAGCTGCTAGTTCGACTCGAGAGTTGCCTTCAATATCAGATTGTATCTATAAATTACGAGCAGTATCAAAATATATTTCGGCTTGTGCTGTATACTTTTCCATTCAGCACGTATCCAAAAAAGAAGTAGCCGATTTTCTGGACAGCTAAGCGCATACAGCGCGCGTTGCGTTCGCAAATGTACGTAAAAACAACCAACAAAACTTTTTGCAGCCAAGAAGTTTTTTCGTTTTATGTGCACGCTGCGCTGACTGTAAAGTATACGCACATGTATCTACCTACCTACCTACATCGTACTGCATAGGAGTGTATACGATATACGATATACGATATAGGAGCGAGTACGGTGGCAAATCTCGTATTTCCTTGTCTCGCACGTTGTTGGACAACGTTGGTCAACACCCAATCTCTAATGTAAACGTGGAAATTTAGCAGGCGTCACCGTAGTCGTCGCGTCGTGTCGCGAATTAATTATGAAAAACGCTCGACGGAGATTTTCAACCAGCCGTGAAACGACACGAAAAGGGTACTGTGTTCCCTCTCCTCGCTGCGTCATATTCTGCAATTTAAAATTTTCACAATGCGACAGTTGCGAGTATTCTAACCGTAGACAGCGGGGGTATCTGAATAATCCTTTGGTAAACGATAACGTTTTGTATTCGCCTTACTCGAGATCACCGACACAATTTAAACAGAGAGTGTAGCACTTCTGCAAAGGGTGCGAACTGCGAACAGCACACTGTGCAGTGCCAGTGCCAGTGCCAGTGCCAACACGACGATGCTGGATTTTTGAGAAAATATAAAAATTTACGTCGCAAACGGAGCGCGACCAACCAGAAACGGTATATTTACTAATAATGATGCATAATGGCGAGCAGCATTTGTAAACGTTCGCGAATACGATGACGATGGCGGTGATGACAGTGGTGGCACGACAACCTGGTCCTGTATGTATCTCTTTGTACGGATGCATGTTTCATACACGTAGCGTGTAGGTATTGTAGTATATTGTATGTACATTTACTCGTGTACGGCGTGTATGGTAAACACGCCGTACAAACAAATTTATGCCTACGTGTTGGCAATATATTTGTCAGATATAAAGTTGTGCCGCTTGCTTTTCACAATACACACCATATATGTAACCTTACACACACCCCCTCGCCCTACCTCTTCTCTTATACTCTTTCTCACAGTACAAGCCTCGCAGCTTTCCTGTAGCTTTGCAGGGTATTGCGCGAGATAGCGTTTTAATACCTGTGGGATTTGATGAATGCGAAATTAGTTCGCAATAACGCTTTCATATGTGTGCTATAATCCTATATGAGGGCTATGTGTGAGTGAGTGTGTGTGTGCCTTTTTTTTTTCAGAGATGTTTTTTTTTTTGCACGGTCGCACGAAACACATATATTTTTTTATTACGAATATCAAATGCTATTACGATGGTATTCGGTGGAAACTATGGGCTTAGGTGATGAGTGTATGGCTTAGATAGGTGGCTAAAGCTATATTGCAGTGACAAGTGTGTACACCTGTTCTGGAATATTTTTTGAAATACATAATACAGTTTTTTTGAAAATAGTATTGTAATCAACGGCTAACTGGTATAATTGTTTTCTGTTGCTGCGGATGTTAAAATATGTATAGAACGTGTTCGTAAAGCTCTCAACAATTCTTCAAGCTGATTTGTACGTCTAGGCTGACCATTTTCCAGTGAAAGTATCTCCATCATTATTGCAATGATCCTTGAGAGACGGAGTTGCGGAAGAGGGTGTCTTTCAAATCCTCAAACGATGGCAATTTCTTGTCAAACGGGTCGCCGTTTTGTAGGGAATTGGAAGGGGATTCGAAATTTATGACCTTAATTTTGAAAGTTCAAAGTTGAACTTTTGAGAAGAAAGCTCCAGGAGTATGGTGATCCCTCTACGTCAACGGCGAGCACCCTCCTGAGTTTCCATATCAGTAGCGTAAGCATGCTCGATTTTTGTGTGTGAGAAGAAAGAGCTCGCTGAAAATTTTGGAAAATTCTGAACAGGTTAAACTGGCTACTACTGAAGGATTAACGAACCCATAATGGTTATTTTTACAAGAAACGCCTAATGAGTGAGATAAATTTAAACGACCCCGAGTTCTGGAGTTCTTTAAAAAGTCAGTTATGCTAAGCATATCAGTTTAATTTTACGAAGAAGATCAGCAAAATAGGCACGCGGAATATACGTGGCCTGAAGACTACAGGTAAGTTAGCTGTAGTCAAAAATGGAATGAAAAGAGTAGGGTTGCTGATATTAGGAATCAATGAAACCCACTGAAATATCCTTGGCAAATTTACATCAGACGAGGGAAACTTTGTCTTTTTGTCTGGGGTAAAGGAGACCACACAGGAGTGGCAATCATACCACATGGTAGATACAAACACCTGGTATTAGGTGCAAGTGCCATTAACTATTGGATGGCAGTTGTCAGGATTGATGCAGCTCCATCCACCATAAGTATTATCCAAGCATATGCCCCAACCAGTGCATTACCCGATGGAGAAATTGAAGAATTCTGCAGAGTCCTTGAAGAAACACTGGCTTCACTACCAAGAAGCGACATAAAACTGGTGTTGGGAGACTTAAATGCCAAAGTTGGGAAGACTGATAGTAGTGACCACTCTGATTGCTTCGGATGAAGATGAAATGGCGCAGATCACTAATCTGGTGAAGATGGCCAGTGAAAAACTTGGACTTTGTATTAATATATCAAAAATGAAAGTCATGGTGGTGGATTGGGCCAAGTGTCTTCCAGTTTCTACAGCCCTGAGCGAATACGAAAAGGTGAACGCTTTCGTATGTTTAGACTCCATCATCGAAGTAGATGGAAGCTCAAAGGCAGAAATACGATGTCGAATTGCTCTGAGTAAATCAGTTATGACCAGATTGCGTAATGTCTCATGTAATAACAAGATCTCTGGAAAGACAAGGAAGAAACTTATACAGTCACTTGTTTTCTTGGTTTTCCTATATGCTGCGGAAATATGGACGTTGAATGCAGATGATAAAAGAAGAATCGACACCTACGAGATGCGGGTCTGGCAAAGGATGCTCATTATATCCTGGACAGCGCGACAAACCAACATTTCAATTGTCAACAAAATACAGGAGCCAGTCAGGTAGGTGTTTTATGCGAGAAACGCATTCCGGGGTATTTTGGACATGTGACCAGGAGAGAAGTCAAAAATCTTGAAAAACACATTCTCTTTGGTAAGGCCCTTGGTAAAAGAGGGAGAGGAAGATCTCCGATCAGGTAGTCTAACATCATCAAAGCGCGAATGGGCTTTGTGATAAGAGCTGCTTTATAGGGACAGGATCATGGTAGGTGGCGCACTCTTTTAGATGCAATATGGTCGTAAGTGACTGAGACCTATTGATGATGATTATGATTTAGAAAAATAAGTGAATTTTTAGTCGTATGCAGAAGGAGTATCCAGAAAATACGTGAAAATTCAAATTCAGCATCTCCAAATTAGTAATAATCGATATGTCATTTTACTTCTCCATGTATTTTTGAATTTTGATCATATTGTGGGGGCTCTGAAGGGGGCCGGGTCAAATTAATAAGCTGATATTCAACGTCCCTGTTGGTGAGAATCCATATCTCACTTCAATTTTCTCACATTTTTCAAATTTTGAATTTTGCTCAAAATTTAGAACCTGTGCGCTCTCCAAGGGGCGTTGAGATCCCATTTTGAAAATTCAACGATAAAAAAAAGTTTTAATAATGGTCTTTGTGTGGTAATTTTTTCATATCTTTAATGGTAGTTATAAACCTTTGTGTTCATCGTGAAAAATTAAACTTCTATGTCAAAAGCTCACCTTTGAGCTTTCAAAATTTAGCTTATCAATTTCAAATCTCATTTCCATTTACTACAAATTTGTGCGAACAGATTTATCTTAAGTTTATTCAATCTCGAAATATGAACCTGTGAAGTTGATCCGTTTAATATTGAATCACATTTTTTTGAAAATTAACCGTACTCTGTCCACCTCTTTCCCTCCCTGGAGGGTAAGGGCCAAAATGACAATCATCATTTCTTCAACTAAAGCATTGAGAAGAACTCGGAAATGATTTCTGAGTGAAATTGTGAGACTCGAGGTATGAAATTTGAGTTGCTTTTGACAAGGAATGAGTCAGCAGGAAACCAAATTGTTTGTTGTTGCACGTTCGAGAAAAGTTTAATTATGCTTTTCACGCATCAAAGTGACGAGAATTGAGAAAAAAGTGATAGTTGAAGTGATTATATTTTTTTCGTTAGTCGCGCGTGTTTTAAAATTTTTATAACACCTCCCTTCCCCTCCTTCCAAAAATGGTAATACGATATTGAAAAAAAGCAACGAATAGCGGTATCTCGGGTACGAAGGATTTCGTTTAAACGGAAGGAAGGATAGATACCTTTATCTTGGTGAGGTATTCGTGGTGGGTTTAACTAAATCTTCGATACAATACCGAAGTGTATTTCTTTTTTATTTCGAGTAAATTACGAGCGGAGATAGGAGAGTTTAATTTATGAACGGCTTTGGAGACGACGCGACTCGACGACGGTTGCTTCGTTTATAGGTTGGTATAAGAGTTGTACCTTTGTGTAATACTCTCGAAAACTTGGTAATAGTAATTAAAAGCTATGTCAAGACTGGCGTAACGCTACAGTCGCAGAGAGTTATTGATTACGGCGTATTATTAATGAAAGTTTTAAGAAAAGGAAAATTCGACCATTAATATTCTACCTCACGAATTTTCCTTTAAAGCGGCTATAAGCGTCGTGAAATTAATCCCTTCGCCGCCACCGCCGGTATTAAAAAGCAACGCGATCTAAGTAAACTGCACAGTGATACTTCGGCCGCGATAAAAGCGAAATACAGCGAGAAAAAGCCCCCGGAAAGGTGAGCATTATTCATTTACAACTGGAGATGTTCGTTTCGTGCCGCGTCGCGCGCTCCAGGCTGGAATTTATTACATGAGAAACTTTTCAACTTGTGCACAATTGAACCATTGAAAAATAGCCATTTATAACGCAAGTCTACCGGAGAATGGTGCATGGTAAAGCGAGGGGCAATGCGATCGTCGAGCATCGAACGGGCTTCAAGCCAATTTACAAAACTATACGACGATGGCGAAGAGATTGTAATTTTTTTTTTCCTTTTTTTGGAAAGCGGATTTCTTCTTTTTTAATAGGAAAAAAAAAAAACATTTTATTATGAGAAAAAAACAAACGATTCGAGTTGAGCGTCGGTTATGGCTGGCCCAGTTTGAATTTGTATTATCTTACATTAGTTCTACGGTTGGTTGGGATCGATTGTTGGAGATTTTACATGTTTGCCTAATTGACGCGATGTGAAGATCCATCGTATTTGTTTCTTGGAAATAAAAGAAGAACTATTTCAAAGCGAACAGTCGAGAACTTCGAACGATCATCAAAATGCAAAATTTGAGTAACAGCCAGGCATAGAGATAATTTTAAAATTTGCCCACGAACCAAATCCACTATGTTCTGAAGCTGCGATAGAAATCAGTGTGTTAAAATGGCCTGGTGATGATGATCAATTACCACTCTTTTTTTTTTTTACTTTTTTATTATACTGGGCGTGTATAATTGCCAGGATTGTTACGCCCAGTGTCGATTGCTAGATTTGGTTGTTTAGTTTAATTTTGGAGATGAAGGAAAGAAATTTGTTGATTTCGTCTTCGTCATCGGGTATGTTTGGATTTCTTGTTTGGATTTTAAGGTGGTTACGAGTTTGAT
>FIZR01020201.1:0-57664 GCA_900060175.1 Ferrisia virgata | reverse complement strand
AGAAGCACACATTGTTTAAATGAATTTGTAAACAGGTGTGGTGATATGAATGTTTCTGAAGAGAAAAACACCTATCATATCAGATACGTACGTATACATATGTTGAATTGTTGGGTACATACGATTGAAGGAATATTGTAGCCAATGCCATGCTACTGTCGAGGTTTCAAAAACATGTTATTCTATTGTTCGTGTTTTAATTTTTTTAACTTGATATTCGTACAAAATTTACAGCATAAAATAGTACATTACTTAGGTGCGGTTTATCAATTGCCAGTTATATAATGATAACTGACGGTTAGGTAGCTAACTCTCGATTATTTTCAATTCTGATTGGTTATCATTCAACTGCTGGTTAAGTTTTCAACTGAGGATTGATAAACCGAGCCTCATTCATGGAAAATCTACCTTTTTGTATAGATATGTCTCATCTAGCACTTATGGTACTAATGGTTCTTATCTTCTTATTAGTGATCAAATAAACAACTTGAAGATGAACTTTAGGTTTAGTTTTATAGCACTGATGGTAGATAAATCGGTGATCTAAGAAGTAAGAAAAACTTTTGATAGAGTTTCATATGCGTATGGTTAAAATTTTATAATGAGTAACGCGCAAGCAAGGATAATATTTCAAACAGAGAAGTTGAATGGTAAGATCTCAAAACCTAATGCCATTAATAGATGAGAAATCTCCGACACTTGGAGCATGAACGTACCTCGAACCAAATTCTCTCAGCCAATTGGCTGAGATAATTTCAAATAACTCAGTCAATTGGCTCAGATAATTTGGAATAACTCAGCCAGTTGACTGAGATATTTTCGACTAACTCGGCCAGTTGGCTGAGATAATTGGGAATAACTCAGAAAGTTGGCTGGGATAATTTGGAATAACTCAGCCAATTGGCTGAGATATTTTCGAAATACTCAGCCAGTTGGCTGAGATGATTTCGATTAACTCAGTCAATTGGCTGAGATAATTGGGGATAACTCAGCCAGTTGGCTGAGATATTTTCGACTAACTCAGCCAATTGGCTGAGATAATTTGGAATAACTTAGCCAGTTGGCTGAGATATTTTCGAATAATTTAGCCAGTTGGCTGAGATATTTTCGAATAACTCAGCTAATTGGCTGAGATAATTTGGAATAACTCAGCCAGTTGCTGAGATAATTTCAAATAACTCAGTCAATTAGCTGGGATAATTTGAAATAACTCAACTCATTGACCGAGATGATTTGAAATAACTGAGTCAATTAACTGAGATAGTTTAAAATAACTCAGCCAATTGGCTGAACATGTGATCAGAAGAAAATTGTGTAATCACAAAAAAGACAGCTGCTTTGGTAAGACACTTTGAAAAAAATGGAGAATAAGATGTTCAAACATGTTGTCTTACATCATCTAAGCGTAAATGGGCACTTTGATAAGAGCTCATACACAGGCGTAGGACTATAATCAGTAATGCCGCCTTCTAGGTTCGATATTGTTAAAATTTTTGTGATTAACAAACGCTTTTAAATATGCTTGAAATTACTTCGAATTACCAAAAATATGAAACGAAATAAGTTAACTTTAATGTCAATATGAGGATAGTTATTTTTAGTTCTTCAAGATTTAGGAAACATAGTTAATGATACATATAAGTGTTATTACAAAGTACAACTTTTATGAATGAAAAATACATAGTGGTTCACATTAGCTTAATCAAGGTTGAAATAGTAACCTAGGTCCAAATAATGTCGCATATTGAGGTCTTTAGAGAATATTTTCCTTACCATTTCTGAAGTAACTTGGCAACAATAAACATATTTCAAATCTTCACTCGATACAGACTGCGAAAGAGACTTGTCTCCAGCCCAACCCAAGAAATCGCAAACTCTTTCAAATTTATTATTGCACTTTTTCTCCACCTTAGTTTCTAACGTATTGTGAATGAAAATCATCATGCTTTGTGCGGTGAGCTTATTATATACGAATTTATACCAAACATTTTGATTAAGAGATTCATTTGTGTGGAATAACATGCTTTTCATTCTGGTGAAGAACTGCGGCTGAGAAAGATCTTCGACCGCTGTATAAATTTCCAGACGTGTGCCTATAGTTTTGAATATTTTTTGCGCAGCTTTTCTAATGCTTCTGTCTATGGCCACCATTAAAGGAACAAGTTTACTAGAAAGAGGAGCCATATTTATGTAATGGTTAGTGCTTCTCCTACTGGCCCAATTACTGAAATGTTGTGGTGGAACCAATGGTTGCGGTTTCATGATGAAATTTGAATTTGAATCTTTCTGCAATATTTTATCACGTGTATTAGTGCATAAATACAAACGTAGGCCTAAACTTACTTTTTCCTCTTCTTCATAAAGTTGTTTCAATTTGTCAAAACGGAATGTTTTCAAATTAAAGGTATCGGTGCTGATGTCTTTCAGGCATTCAGGGTCATATATGAATGATAAATCATCGAGTGGAAGTGTATACTCATGGATTTCGTGATTTGTCCAAATTGTCCTATTTTGACTGGTATCATAACACACTTTGTATTCATATATAAAACTATATGCAAAATCTGGCCCAGACAAGTATTTATTCAAATCCTGCAAAATATATGTTTATATTTTTGGTTTGTAATTATTTCATTTGTGGTAATAAAAATCCGACATGAATTAAAATTTTCACCCTTGGCGTTTTTATCTTTCGCATATATTGCAATACTGATTCATTTCCGCAGTACTGAAAAATAATAATTAGCACATTTTGATTTCCTACAAAATTAATCTTTTAGTTATGAAATAAAAATTGCATCACATCATTACTTACATTGTGTGAAAAATGGTGCAGAAATTGATTTCTTCCATTACCACATCTTACCACTTTACCATCTTCATCATACATCTTACCAAATATTGGTTTCACCTTAGATTTGCACACTTTTGGTTCACCATCAGCAAATGTTTTTTTGAATAAACAATACCCTAGTTCGTATTCTGATTCTGAAAATTTTTCGAATTTTTCGATATCTTCTTCAGATTCAACAGGACATTGATATAATGTCTCATTTGAACCGTTAAATCGTACTTGAAATTGCGGTTCAAATTCTTCACAACCTGATCAAAAAAATGAATATGACTGTAAATTTTGAATTGACAAGTGTTATTGAGTTCTTGGTGGGAATTTTTATGCAAAACTTTTACCTTCTGAAGCGTGTAAAAATTTCAACGGCATAAGAATTGTAATGAGAAGTAACTTCAACATCTTGACTCGCTTGTTGTAACGTTCAAGAATGAATATAATTTACTAAACCTGTAGCTTTTTTGCAAAGCGAATACCATATTGGTTGAACCTGGTTTGAAATTTGGAGTGAACCAAGTATTTACGGTGTACGTAGGTGTAGGTAGGTATGATTTATTATTCACTTTTAGTCTATTCAACACTGTAACACGCTATCGGATTGAAGAAATCAAAATTCATTTTTGTGACGAAACCATATCGTTAAATAACATCGTAATCAAAATTTACAACCTGCGTACGAATTGTTACCAATGATACCTCATTTTATCCTAGGGATATTTTCAAGACATCTTGTATGTCGCACAGTGATGCAACAATACCCGGATTCATGTGAGTAAGAAGAGAAGGATTTGCTGAACATTTTTCTGAAATTTAAAAAATATATAAACCAAGCGAAGCGAGGGAGAAAATTTTGCAAAATTTCGAAGGGTAGTAGTTGGAAAGTAGGTAGTTGGACGGATTCCAAGCTCTATGTACCAAATTTTATTGTTTCAAGAGTGTTCAATTACCGAATTTTCATAAATAATTACGTCGAATTGTCAGAAATTTGAGACAATACAAAGTTGTCAATTTAAAAATAATTAATTTTCAACCTTATTTTCTGTATGATATTGTCATTGAAAACCAGGCTATTACAGTCTATCAGTCTATATCAAATGAGGGGTGTAACAACAAAATCAATTTCAAGGTCCTAGAAGACCATTGCAATCATTTATTTGCTTAGCTCAATACCAACTGAAGTCGATTAAATTTGGAGAAATGAGTTCAGATTGATATCGGATTTGATATTCTGAAGTGAGGTTGACCTCAAGTCAAAATTCAGTTTTGCCCAAATTGGGAGAGGTGCTGAGAGGCAAATTTGCAAAACTTGTTCCTTTTCAAGTCAAAAAATAGACAAACGCTGACTATAGCATATTCAAAAATCAGCCTCCTAAGTTCATTAGAAAGGAAGATATGAGGGTTTTTTGACTTTGAAAAAGGGCTGTTCCTCCTTTTTTCTCTCCTCCAAATTGAACCAGGAAGTTTAAATTTACTGTGCAGACTTAGCAAGGGCCATAGATGCATCTTTTTGAAGGTTTTGACTTTTCAGCCTCATTGTACCCCTCACAATAACAAAAATGTAGTTTTTTGGTCAAGTTTTCTTATTTTTTGAGTTTGTTCCTCGCATAACTCCCTTCTGGGTGTTTAATGTACCTAAGTACCTATCAGAGGTTTCACCTATTCACTTTTATATCTACCTGTACCCCCACCACTGTTCCGAATACCTTTTTAATATCAGAAACTGGTGGAATTTTCAATCTATTCAGTTAGATTGCGCGTATCTGGGACTTGATGTTATAGATTCAAAATTCCATTCTTGAGCAAATTTTTGGAATTCTAAACTCGCAAAAGGTACGTTATCTGTCATTACAGTTTTAGGGATTCCCATTCTGGCAAACAGCTTTTTGAAGTTGTTCTTTTCGAATTTTAAGAATTTCATTACTTTCAGCACCACAGTCGAGCTTGAATGAAATTATTTTACTGTTAATCATAACGTCTTCATACCACACACTATCGTTTTGTTGGATACACTGCTTAATGTGTATAGCTTGCAAGGCTCGGAGATAAATTTCAGAACCAGAAGAATAAGATGATTCTTCATCTACTTCTAGGTTGTTATATTTCTTCTTATTTTTTCCAAATTTCGATGATCTGTTTTGGTATTATTATCACGACTTGTCGAGGATGCAACATTATTATCATGTCGTGAATACTGCTTAATTTGATTATTATTACAATGTTTCGACGCAAAGCATCCAACACTAAAATGATTTGGCTTACCACAAACTGCGCAGATTTTTCCATATGCAGGACAAGCGCGAGAACCATGAGATGTACCGCATTTCTTACAATCATAAACGTTATCTTTAAATTTCAACTGGATTGTTATATAAAGCATGCACCAAGGACGAATTATTAGTATTATTCAGAGTGTGAATGACAGTTGAATCTGCTACATCAGTTTCACCACTGATAACTTTAGCTTGTTTCTTACTTAATTCGTATGATCTGCAGATTTTAATTGCGTCGTCGAGATTTAGATTTTCAGTACATAACAGCTCTTCTTGCACTTGTTTATTTTTAATTCCGAAGACAATTCTGTCACTAATGAGCAAATTTTTTTGATCTCCGAAACCACAATCTTCGGCCAGGTGCCGTAAGTCAGTACAGAAGGTGTCGAAGGGTTCGTTCTCAGACTGAACTCTTGAGTGAAATAGAAAGCGTAAGTATGTTTGATTATACCTAGGATTAAAGTGATTTTCTAAATATTGTTCTACCATTGAGAGTGATTGTTTTTCTGCGTCTGATAAATTGGATTCATCAATTAGGGCCGCTCCGCTGTATCTTTTCCAGCGAAATTTAACAATATTGTGACTTTTCTTTTGTGGGTGACTGTAGTCATACTAGCTGCTACAAGCCATCTGTGGAGGTCTGTTTTAAATTGCTTCCAATTCTGACGAATATTCGGACTGTTTATTATTAGAGGGTCCGGTTTATTATACGTTGCCATTGCGAGAACGATTTTTAACTAAACGAACGCGCAGCTTTTTTATTATTATAAAATTATTTAACACTTAGTCTGTCTTATTATTACTAAAAGGCACCAAATATTATCGTTATTTTAATATTAATTCGAAGAAAAAGTGAATTTTTCACGCAGCGTCATGTGTTATATCAGAATTACGTATTTATTGCTGTTGATCCACAGATAATCATATAACATAGAACATACAAAGGCACAGATGATATATATAACAATGATATACAACACAAACTACCATCATAATGTTTTCAGCGTTACATATCCATGATCTACAATTTTTTCCTGTAGATGCACTGATCATGAATTCTGGCTCGATGTTCCTTAGTTACAAGTTTTTCTTTCTTTAGATAGAAATCTAAAAACAGTGTGACATTTGAGTTGGTTTAAGAACATGACCAATCAGAATTCCGGAATGGGTTGAACAAGAAATGGTGAACAGCACTCCTAACAAAGAAGTCTTGAGTAACTCTGAACAAAAAATTTTCGTGATCCCCTTACCACTGTATCGGCTGATTTTCATTTGGTGTTTCATTGTCTCTAATTCCGACAGATTGAAGAGGTTTTCCTTGAATTTTTGGTCACACAGTTGAAAAATGTATTTTTGAGCGGTTTTTAAAATTGCAAAATAAAGAAAAAAATGAATTGAAAAATGAACAATGTAAAAATGCTTGAACATTTTTCAACGAAAATTAATTCACTTCCTAATACTCACCTCCTGATTAGTTCTGTCGTATCTTTCAAGTGTTTCAAGCCCACAGAAAAGTATTTAATTTCTTTAAGATTTTCAACATGTTCCATGACAGTCAGATTCCAACTTCCACAGATGAGAATGTCTTCATACCTTATTAAATACCATCCCTGCAAATTAAAATAGGTTTTTAGGAATTTCAATTTAACACTTATAGAAAAATCAAAAGATGTATGTTAAGTACAAATTTAATCGGAGAGAGGAGTCATATTTTTCTAAACCTACCTCCTTGAGTGCCAGCATGGTGTAGTGGTTAAACCGGGGTTCACTAAACGAGAGGTGGTAAGCTCGAATTCCAACATAGGCAAACCGTGCGTGTAATGCATTGTGTGCATTTAACAACTATTACACGCTTACGTTCCAAGCGCTACCAATTACAACAGAGATAATTAGACAGTACGCCGTCTACTATCAGAATCAAAAAGCTTGTAACTGGTTTGATTGCCTACTCGTGTCCCACTGCTGAACTCAGCGTTGTAAAAATCCGGCTAGCGATGCGGTGAGTTACCTATAGATAGCGTAGAAAGCAACGGGAAACTACTACGTGAAAGCTTAATAAAAAAGACCTCCCTAGAAACCATCTTGATTCTATAGGCATAGAGAACACGCTCGTGTTGGCCTTACCCACTTAGATGTATCAAAGGATGGCAGATGGTTGATTTCAGGTGACTTGAGAGCTATTTGATTTGATCCCCTTGAGTCATAAAGAAGAGCAACATGAAATTTGTGGTTTTTGGTACAAATAATCACAAAACTGGCAAAAAAATTCTCCTTAAGTATTGGGTCCAAAATTGCAATGGGGGCACGCATTATATGTAGCTTACATTATACTAGATCTATCTGGAGAACGAGGATAGCATAAATTTTGGGTTTGTTACACAAAATATCACGAAATTCTCCTCATTTTTCAGGTCTTAAATCGCAATGGGGAGGTGAGATTAATTATACGAATATTAGGTTGACAACAAAAAAATAAATCTTTGAGTTTTAATTACTGCATACCATTAAAACGTGTCATTACATGCTTGGAAATGATTTTCAAAAGTTTCAGTCTTCCAAGTTGATATGAATGGCATGCCGCAAAGTTTTCAAACTTGAGGATATAACTCCCGAATGGGTTAAGATATTCCGCACCGGCAATGTGTGAGCACACGATACTAGTTCACACTTCTTGTTACGATTAAAATATTTTTATTCAGTAATGATTTTTGTTTAAAATTTGTTTTCATCCCATAAACAGTGGGAAATGATTTTTGGTGCTGCGACAAACATACATAAAAAAGGTTATGTTCCCTTTGTAACGAGAAGCGTTTACAAGAATACCTCCTCATCACGTGTCGTCAGTGGGATACGTTGTTATGCGCTTGGGAGTCACATCCTCAACTTTGAGTGCCTTGCAGCATCGACATGGGTTAATATCTATTTAGAGAACTGAAACTTTGCAGATTATTATCCAGTATGTAATGGCACATTTTAATGGTGTGCTACAATTAAAATTCAAAAATTTATTTTTTAGCTTTCACTTTAATGTAAATATGTATGAGTGTGGATCACTTTGAGTCCAAAGTCAATTATGTACTTATCCTTGTAAAATTAAGGGGGAAAAATGGCAAAAAAATGTTAGTTTTTCAGATTTGAATACATTTCATAGTAATTAATGACATCGTTGAAATATCTGAAATGATAGTACATCTTTTTGTTAACTTTTAATGTTATCTGCTGAAATGCAGATCAGAAAATATGCTTTACTAATACTTACAAATTTTATATATATAAATGGTGTATCACGTCAGTTTAATTGCTACTGAAATGATAGTCTATATCTAAAAAATATCGTACATTGAAATCTAAGGAAAATATTTCCTTTAATGATCTCGATGACACTTGGCAACAATAAGCGTTTTGCAAAGCATCTTTCGATATGGACGATGAAAGCGATGCGTCACCAGACCAGCCTATGAAATCGCAAGCTTTTTCAAGTTGTTCGCTACATTTTTTTTCGACCTTGGTTTTAGGCGTATTATGAATGTAAATTAGGACACCTTGTGAAGTGAGCTTATTGTATACGAATTTATACCCAATATTTTCATGTAAATATTCATTCATGTGGAACATATTTTTTATTCTGGTAGAGAACGTTGTATGAGGAAGTTCTTCGACTGCTGTGTAAATTCTTAAACGTGTGCCTATCTTTTTGAATATTTTTTGCGCAGCTTTTCTTATACCTTCGTCTATAAGCATCATTAAGGGAACAAGTGTATTCGACAGAGGAGCCATATTTATGTAATGATTGGTGCTTCTTTTACTAGTCCAATTGCTGAAATGTTGTGGAGGAACCATTGCTTGTGGTTTCATAATGAAATTTGTATTGCTATTTACCTGCAGAATTTTATTATTACGCGTATTGCAGTGTAAATATGTAGAATTGTATCGGGTGCTTCGCATTAACTTCCTTTTTCTTATACTAGTAATGGGTCAACTCATGAGACTTACATGTATAATGGTCAGCATACCCAGAAAACCGAAGGGGCAGAGATATGTTATATTTAAAATTTCATTTTCATCCAAACCTGCCGCTCGCTTTGAAAATTCATAGAAAAAAATTAAAAATGATGAAAAATTCGCTTTTTGCTCTTAAACAGTGTCTAACTCGAGTATTTGTGGAGTAAAAATCAAAATGTGGTGAAGTGGTTCGTAGAATATGACAAAATAAATGCCAAAAAACTCACTAAAAATTTGCAATTTTTTTTTAGTTTTGGGTGAATAACTTTTGAAAACGATATAATGAGCACCCCACAGAAAAAATTCAAAGGACCAGACAGCGTCTTCGACTTAGTGGATGAGTTGGTAATCTCGAGGATCGCACTTATGCGGAGAAAAAATACCAGTTCGAGATGAAAAAATTTTTCAGCCATTTCAGTACAAAAATACGAGACAAGAATTTAATTTCGAAAGTAAGTGCAAAAGGGAAGCAAAGCCATTGTGCTACACAACAAAGAATGAGTAGTAGTACACCCCCCTCCTCTCCTACTCCACGGTTTAAGCAGAAACTCTGAAGGTTGCTTCCTAATGGAGGAAAAAATATATTGAATACCAAAAATTGAAAAATAATGAAATTTTAATATAAAAATTGATGAATTTCAACTTTTCACATTTTTTTTCTCCATTGCAAAACAATCTTCAACGTTTCTGATGGTTGGGGGGAGAGCTCTACTACTCATTTTAAAAATTTTTAATGGGGAACTCATAATAGATTTTTTAGAGCTTGACCACGAAAAACTGAAAAAATTGAAAATTTTCAAATAAATTTTCTTACAGCAATATTGTCACAGTTTGTAAACCACTTCCTCCTCACTCTTTATTTGTTTACCACAGCCCTTTACTCATATTTCTTGCCATGTATCGCAATTGTTTCACTTCTCTCGCATTTATGTACTTTCAAAATTAGAGCTCCCCCCCCCCTCATTTTTGTCCTAAAACAACTAAAAAATTTTTTCTGTTAAATTGATGTTTTTTTTACTGTATAAATGCAACCCTCAAAGTCGCCACTCCAACAACTGAGTTGAAGGTATTCCCTTATTCATTTTAAAATTTTGTAATGAATTATTTACAAAACAGTAATGGTCATGTTTTTTAGAAGTTATTTCATCATATTTTACGAACCCCTTCAGCCCCGCTCTTGATTTTTATAACACACATACTCGAGAGTGTGAATTAGGACGTTTAGATTCTAGTTTTTTTTTTTTAAAGTTGGAGAGGGTGGTGAAAAATTGTGAAATAATGTCGAATGAACTTGATAAAAATTTGGGGTCTCCAACTTCACCCTTACCCCACCTCCTCTTGTTTTTAAACTTGAAAATTTGCATGAAAAATCAAAAAAAAAGAAACATTTTTTTATTTTTGTGGTACTAACGTGCCATAATAAACCACATAAGACCAAAAAAGAATTTTCGTAATTTTTTTTTTGCTTTTCAGAGGCTCTTAAACCATGTTCAAAAATGGAAAAATCGAATATTTCGAATTTTTTGAAGTGAAAAAGCACAAAAAATACTTTAATTTATGATGTCATAAAAAATGATAAGATTTCGTTTTATCACTTCATTACCTTGAAAAAGTTTTAAATTGATTTTTCCCATTTTAGACAAAGTTTTAAAACCCCTGAAAAGCCAAACAAATCACGAATTTTTTTTTGTTTTACGTGATCTATTATAACACGTTGGACCACCAAAAAAATCGAAAAAAGAATTTTTTTTTTTCAATTTCTATGTAAATTTTAAAATTTTAATTCAAAAAGGGAGTAGGATGGCCCACGAAACATGTGCTTGGAGCATCAAATTTTTAAAAGCGGCTGTGGGTGGCAAATTTTTGAAAAAATTCTTAATAATCATCTAAAATTATTATATTCTAGTCGAAATTGAGGAAAAATTACGTACAGGCATCTTTGCGTCCAGATTCAGACATTATCCCACTTTTCAAAGTTTTGAGAATTTGAGGGGAGAGGGCATTTGGTTCATAAAGTAGGTATAGGCATGAAGAAAATTTCAAAGAGTTGCATTTTCTTATGCTTCGAGCTACAAAGAACATAAATCCGCCACCAGGTAGGGTATGGGTCAAGTTAAAGACCCCAAATTTTTACCACGTTCGTTTGACGTCATTTTGCAACTTTTTTCCGTACTCCCTTCAACTTTTGAAAAAAAAAAAACTAAAATAGGCATACTCTAGTATATACTGCATTTTAGAGCAAACAACGAATTTTCATCATTATTAATTTTTTTTTATGAATTTTCAAAGCAAGCGACAGATTTGGCAAAAATTAAATTTTGAAAGTAGCATTAGCATATCTCAGCCCTACGATTTTTAGGTATGCTAACCATTACACACGTAAGTCTCATGAGTTTAGCTCTTGCTGGTATAAGGGAAGGGAAATTGATGCAAAACACCCTGTACAACACTAAAATTTGAAAAGATGAACGTACTTTTTGCTCCTCTTCATAAAGTTCTTTTATTTTTTCAAAACGATTCGTCTTCAAGTTAAAAGTATCAGTACTGATATCTTTAAGGCATTCAGGATCATGCATGAATGATGAATCTTCAAGTGGAAGTGAATACTCATGAATTTGATGAGTTGTCCAAATTGTTTTATTTTGATGAGTATCGTAGCACACTTCGCATTCGTATATCACATTAATTTCGAATTCATCATGAGACATATATTTATTTAATTGCTGTGGACGATTTTGGTTGATTTTAATTTATTTTCACTGCGATGAAATAAAAATTTGAATAAAAATTTTTACCCGAAATGATGTTATTTTTAGTAGATCTTGGAGTACAGACTGGTCTCCGCAGTACTATGTGAAAAAATTAATTAGTACAATAGGTACATTCTATAACAAAAATAGAATGGAAATTGCACTACAGTGTTAGATACGTACATTGTATGAAAAAACGTGCAGAAATGTATTCCTTCCATTACCACATCTTTTCACTTTACCATCCTGTTTATCGTACATCTTACCAAATACCGGTTTCACCTTAGTTTGGCATACTTTTGGTTCGCCGTCTTTGAACGCTTTTTTAAATAAACAATATTCTAATTCGTAATATGATTTTGAAATTTTTTTTAATGTTTCTATATCGACCTTCGATTCAGCAGGACATTGGTATAATGTCTCATTTGAATCGTTAAATCCTATTTGAAATTGTGCATCAAATTCTCCACAATCTGCGCAAAAAATTAAATAGGTTTGCAAACTTTCAAATTGTCGAATTCTTAATGGTAATTGTATGTAAAAGTTTTACCTTGCGAAGCATGTAAAAACTTCAACGACTGTATAAGTATCGTGATCATAAATAATTTCATCGTTTTAAACTGTTCGTGTTAACGTTTAAGAATGAGACATTTATTAAACGTGCAGTATGATTATATGATGTTGTTGGTTAAATATTTTTAAATGTCACATGATTTATGTATTAGAATCTAATATTAGATAAAATTAATGAATACGGATTGTGGCAAATATGTTTTTTAATAATTTACAAAAAAATATATGACAACAATGCAGTTGTTCAGGTGTTATATTGTAACGAAAACTACATACTGTTCCAAATATGTACAATATGGTGTCGTACCGAAATAATATTACATCTGTGGTAACCCTACCTGATAGCTTAGGCTATGCTTCTAAGAAGCATAAAAAATAATGAGGTCTTAACATCACAAGTATCATACTATTAACGTTTTTATCCTTGTGCAAAACTTGTAAGGATTTTTTCTGAATAATGTTTTTGTAAAATTATTTAAAATTACGTCAACAAACAGAAATAATTCCAAACTGCCTAGAGTTTATTGCGTCGCACAGTGGTCCACCAGCAAGTTTTTACTGGACAAAAATCAGAAAAAATTATAAAAACTAATAATAGACATCCCACATAGTTCATATCAAGTTTAGTTATGTGGAGAAAACGGGTGATGAAGTATAGCAACACTCAACTGGCGCACGTGCATTTGTTTTCCTGACCGGGGGTACCATGTATTGATGAATAAAGTTTCTTAGCGGTACAAGGAATGTGATTTTGACTTTTTTTTCAAATTTTCAAATTAACCGATCATTTTGAGTGTTTGGTAAAAGTAATTCATTTGATTCATTTAGCTTGTTTTGAAAAATGGAGCCGAGAAAAAAAAGGTTTAGATAGGTTTAAAATCGGATCTGGCTTGTAGCCTAAGGTCTGTGCTACGACGCATTGCAAGCCATTTTTGCCACCATTGACCACCATAAAAGTTACGTGAAAAAATTAGTTGAAAATTGTCGAAAATTAGGTAAAAATTTGGCAAAAAAAAGAGGGAAAATTAATAATTATAATTTTTGGAAAAGACTGGTGAAAACTTATCAAAAATTTGGTGAAAAATTGATTAAACAAAACGGATATATGTTGCAAAGGATTGATTGAAAATCCAGAAATCAGTCTCCTACCTCAATTAGGAGGAGAGAAATGAGTACTCACCCTATTTGACCTTGATATTGGTGTACAAATTTAGCAAAGGTCCTGGATAGATATGCTTTTGGGTTCGGGGATTTCGACATTTGAGCCCCACTGCAACATATGACAGCCCCAAAAAAGTAGTTAGCCTGAATTTCTAGTTTATCGACTAACGATGATTAGGAGGAAGGGAGATATTAACAAAATTTGTTTCGGGGTCCTAGAAGACGATTAAAACAATTTTTGGCCTTGCCAGATATTTATTTTTATTTTTTTCTTCTGAACATCAAAATCATTTACTCTGCTTGATACTGGCCAAAATCGCTCCAGTTCGGTCAATCGGCTCAGTTTAGCGGTAGATTAGATATATATGAGGGGGAATAACCTTGGGTCAAAATTCGGTTTTGCCCTATTTTGGGGGAGGAGATGCTGTGGGGCCAAAACACAAAAATTGTTGTTTTCCGAGTTAATTGATAGAAAATCCAGAGTTGTATAACATATCCAAAAATCAACCTCCTAGGTTAATTAGGAGAGGATATATGAAATTTTTCCCACTTTTTGACCTTGAAAAAGGGCTGTTCGTCCCCTATCTTCCCACCAAAATGAGCTAGAAAGTTGAAATTTGCTATTTACATTCTAAATTCAGTAGGAGTCCCTGATGTGCCTTTTGGAGATCCTGACTTTCCAGATCCATTTCACCCTTTCACAGCTCCAAAATCCGGTTCTTTGGTCAGGTTTTCTCATTTTTTGAGTTTGTTTCTCGCATAACTCCCCTCCAAATTGAGCTAAAAATTTGTTTTCAATTCTCGTGATGTAATACCCGCCAAAAATCAGGAGATACTTTTTTTTGCTATGGTTTTCTAATTTTAGGTCATAGATGTGTCTATTGATGGATATGTCAGCTATTTATTTCATTATCTACCACTATTCCTAGCATTGTTCAAGAAAAAACATCGCAGGGCGTTTCTTTTTTATTGCATGAATGGATAATTTAATTCACATACCTATCCCGGTTGTATTGCGAAAAGCTGTCTCAAAAAATAAGGTATTGCAATGCTTCTTTTTGAACTACACATCACTACACTAATTACAAATTAAAGATTCAACTTCCTTCTTCCTATACTTATTTATTACCGTGAAGATTTAGTTTAAGTTACATAATAACAATATTCACAAAAAAGCGATAGCGTATCAAATATCACTAATCGAAATTTCAATTTAATGCCGAGTCATTTACTTTAATTATCTCATCAATGTTTAAAAGTTCTATTACATCAAGTTTAAAAAAAAAAATTTTCGCCAAATCATCTCTTGAAACTCTACAACAGTACGCGTATTTTACATCTATATCATCTTCAAACGTTATCGAAGATCCATTTTCAGGCCATGCTTTAAAATTGCAATTCCCATCAGAGCATTTTCTTTCAACCTTCGTGTGTGGTGTATTGTGAATATAAATCATAACACCTTGTTTCGTAGCGTTATTATACACGAATTTATACCAGATATTTTCATAGAACAATTTGCTGAAAAATAATTTTTTCTTCTGCTTGCTAAAGAATTTGGTATCAGGAATTTCTTCGACTGCGGTATAAATCTCCAAATTATGTCCTTGTTTATATGTTTTCCACGAAGCCCTTCGTATGCCTTCGTTAATTGCTGTCATTAGAGGAACTAATTTCTTCCAAAGAGGTGCCATATTTATATAATGTAAGGTGGTCTTCATCGCAGCCCGTGTTATAAAATGCTGCGTAGGAACCATCGGTTGCGGTACCATAGCATGATTTGAGTTTGAATTTTTCTATACAAGTTAGAAAGCACTGCTGTAATGTAGGCCTAATTGTCGTGTTATATTCTTCAATGAAGATGGTTGAATTATAAAAACTGATTATCTTACCTCTGCTTCGTAACGTTTTTTCATTTTATCGAAAAATTTTGAGCTAATTAGTGTGAACGAATCTGTGCTTATTTCGTTCGAGCATATTTCCACAAATGACTGATCGTGGCCAAAAGAATGCCATTCATGTTCATGAACTGCAAGCTTTGTCCAAACTGTTTTATGTTTTGAATTATCGTAACATACTTGATAATAAAATATTGTAACATCGGTTTGATAGAATTTTCCATGGTAGTAATCGTATAATTCCTGTAAAATACGTTATGGTGTTTTGATTTTGCAATTTTTAAAATATTACGACTATAGTAGTGTAGGTATCAAATACTTGAATAATTTTTTCACCTCGTATTTTCGAATTTTTTGTAGTCTGTTCAGTTGGTCTTGTCCTCCGCAATACTGAGTTTAAAAATAGCCAAGTTCGTTATTTACGATCAAATTATCATTTATTGGATTTACACTTGAAAAAAAAAATAGAATATGAAAGATGCATCCATTACGTACATAGTAACCGAAATTGTAAACGAGTAGCTTCTGTTTGGGTCCACACGAAGTAATTTCGTGATTTTTGAGTTTATCTGTTCGCTTAATGAATATAGGCCTAGGTTCGGATTGACATAGTTTTTTTTCATTATCTGCTAATGTCCCTTCAAATAAACAATAATTAATTGGATAATACATTTTGGAAAGCTTTTGATGATTCTTGATATCCGAATTGGACCTAGCAGGGCATAAATATTTCGGTTTTGTAGAGCCATCCAGTTTTATCATTTGATTTATTGCATTCAGATTTTCGCACGCTACATTGAATTGTAAAATTCACAAAAAAATTAATAATTAAAATATACAGATACTTGACAAATTTTCATTAATAATTAGGTATTTATAATTATGTAAAGGTATTGTTATTACCTGCGGTAGCATATATGAATTTGTAAGGTAGAAGTACTAAAATGAGACAAAATTTCAGCATTTTGAAGTACTTGTGATTATGAATATTGCCAGAGAAAAGGGTGATCTTCGAATGACAAGTTTTTCGTTGCGATATGTACGATGATTTGAAAGAATTTATGATTCAAACGTGCAGCGAAGCGTACAGTTTGAACAATTTTGTAAATAAAGATGGTGGTATGAGTTTTTCTGCAGCAAAAACATCTTGTTCGATAGATAAGTGATATGTTATGCAGTAGCTGTATAATTTCATCTGTTATGTTGATGATCAGGTTTTGCAGATGCGTTTACATTCGAACTCATGAACATGGGCCATGTTGAGGGTTATCAGACAGTCTGATTCCAGAATCATCATTTTTTCGTAAAATTAATTGACCATTGGGAGATAAAAAGGGTGAAACAAAACTTTATGCGCACAAATGGATATTTAATTCGGTACATGGGGTTTCCAATGCAATGTTTTTGGCACCTTGAAACTATTAAGGCCTAAGACAATTTTGGAGTTTAAAAAATTAACAACGATGTCCAAAATTTGCCAAATTTTAGATAGTTGGGAAAACTATGATGAGAATAAATCTATTTTATAAAATTAAAGTAATTTTAAAATATTATCTGCATATTTCAAACTTTATTCAAACAATAATTATTTCTTCAGCTTGAGGTTAATGTAGCATTTCGTTCATGTAATTCGTTTATGAGTGCTGAAAGAGAATTGAGCCCGCGTCTACGAACGTTGGCTGCTGGCTCTCGCGAGGCGATAGAAATATCACGCGGAACATCACGTTAAATCGCAATGCGTCCTTTCAAACTAATTTTAAAGTGTTTTAATCGATTTTTCAAAAAAAAATATGTGATAACCCTTAATCTATATTGGAAATATGACCAGCAAATTACCTAATTTGATCGATTTTTGGTTAGTATTGAGCCCAGTAAATGATTATAGTCTTTGGAAAGACAAATAGAAATTAATAGAATTAATAATACTGATACATATCTGACATGGCTATAAGCGGTCTTGATAGTTTTCTAAGATCCCAAAATGGATTTTGTTAATATTCCTCCCTCATCGGTTATAAATTCATAGACTGGTGTGGCCTAGATTTCATTGAAAATATGACGTAGGAAATCAAGCTAAAAAGGATAAAAATAATTTTTCCGAGGATAATAGACTCAATTGAAAAATTTTTGAATATTCTTTTTTTCATCATACGCATACATATGTACTCACTTATTATCATAAATACTTTTTACGTAAATCAGTCTTGTAATTTATTATAATAAGTGCAAGATACCTTTATTATTATTTTTTACTCTTTTAACAGATTCTTTTAAGACTAAACATAGGTTATCGCGAGCAGTGCTATCTATCTATTTCAAATCTAGTTTTAAAATATCCAGTTCTTTTAAGTTGCCGAGTTTCAAATATTGTATCGTTGTTATATGTTCAAGAGCAGACAGGATGTTGCAACAATAAAATGGTCCACGCTGATTTTGGCAGGCATCATTTTCTTTCACACACACCCGCCGCAAGCCTTCGATATTATGCATTATTAACACAACTGCTTTTTTTTTACTTTTGGAGTAAAGAAGTTTCCACCACAATATTGGGATAGTAACACCAGCTTCTTTGTCATCCATTAGATATTTTTTGTTGTTGTATTGGTCTGCAAGTTCTCCATATGTTCCAGTAAAAATGTCCACTTCTCCGAGTTCATTGTATTTCTGAAAAATTACGCGTGATTTGAAATTACTACATTTTATTTACAACCTGATTCGTGTGCTGTTGATATGTATTATTCTTTTTTTAATATTTACATTTACACTTGTTTTGACAGGGTTCAGTTTCTCAACGACTAAATTTTTTGGTATCGGTTACTCCAATCATTTCAAGTCATTTCAACTGCTCAAAGAAAGCAAAACTAGGAGGGAGGAAATAGGAAGCAGATTGTTGAGAGTCGTGATTTTTGAACACAGCGAAAAAATTGTCTTCATATAAAAAAAATTGATGCAAAAACCACCTAGTCTATTTTGAAAAATTCCGTCAAACTCTTGTGGTATCGTTAATACCTCATTATAGTAATATTAGTTATATTCTTTTATCTTGACCAAACTTAGTAGAAGGAACAAATATTTTTGCCTCGATTGTAACCTTCGTTGAACTCACCTCGAACGAAGCTCATCCACTAAAACAATGGGTGTGATAAATTGAAAAATTCGTTTGAAGGAAAAATTGCGTACAATAGCCCAAAATTTTTATTAAAAAGTATAAAAGAAATTTAGCTCCAATTTTGATATCCATTTGTGTGGCATATTTATAGTAATAACCCGCTGCGAAAAGTCTGTAAATCCGTCAAGTGAGCAGGTTATGCCAAACAGAATAAGGAGTAGCTACATGCTAAATTTTAACTCCCCAGATCAATTTGTGGAGTACTAGAGGAGATATTTTTGACAGACAAAATTGAAAAACAGCAAATTTGGTACATAAAACTACTTTTGTAGATCAGTTGGGAGGTGAAAAAGAGTTGAAAAGACAAATGTTAAAATACTTAGTATTCTTGGAACGCAAAGAGTAAACATCGAAAGAATATAAATTTTGATATTTTAAACGTATTTGGTACAATTTTTTCTCTGTTTTTGGCATAGATATGTCTTAGGAGTGGGGCTCATTTTTTGAAAAGTGTAATGTTTTTGATGTAACGTTTCTGATGTACAAGAGTTTTTAAAATGTCAACTTGGATATGTCTTAGAGATGGAACAGTTTCATAAAACTCACGATGAAAGATGAGTGTAGCTGATTTTTAGACTTCATGTTAAAATGTCTAAGTTGAGTAATTGGTTGATGTTACGTTTTTGATTTGTAGTTTTTGATCAAAAACTCACAATGAAAGATGATTATGAATGACTTTTGCACTTTATGTTAAAATGTCAATACGGATGCCCAATTAAAAAATTGAAGAAATTATTTATTTATGGGATGTCAAATGTGAAAAAATTTATAATGATGGTTTTTAATTTCTGCACTTTTTGTTAAAGTGTTCAAGTTGAATAAATGTGAAAAGAAATTGATGAGTAGATGACGTACAATTTTGATGAAATGTCAAGTGTACAAAAATTCATGATGAAAATTTTCAATTTCTGATGAAAGAGTAATGATTGATTTTAGCACAGTTATATTAAAATATACAAGTTGGATGAATGTGAAAAAAAATTGGTGGGTAGGTGGTGTATGTTTTTGATGAAGTGACTTTTCAATAAAAATGTTCCCCGCGTAAATTGTCATCATAATGTTATCAACGTTACATACTGATAATCTACAACTTTTTCCTAAAAGGGAAAAGTGGCTAATTTTTATCCAATGCGTGTCACCTAAAAAATTTAATTTCATTTTTTCAGCGAAATTGAGTCATTTCTTCAATTTTTAAGGATTGTTGGTTCACACTGACACTCAAAAATGATCCTTTTTTCAAGTTCAATTTCCTAAATAGTGGAATTCAGGTAAATATAAAAAACATCAGAATTATTTTAAATATAATTCGGATAAAATTGAAATCAAGGCTTATTTTTTTAATTTTCCTCAACATTTCAACTTAAAATCATAAAATATATCTAGGGTCAAAGTCAGCTGTCGACAGTTCAACATTAAAGTTCTTGAATTTTCCTCATTACTTCAATTTAAAATCATAAAATCAACCAGGATCGAAGTCGGTTAATTTTCTATGATATTTTAACTCAAAATCATAAAATCAATGCAGGGTCGAGGTCAACTGTTTATGGGTCAAATTCAATCATCTTTAATTTTCTTCAACAGGTTCAAATTAAAATCTTAAAATCAACTCTGTTGTCGGGTTAACTGATGACTACATTTCAACTCAAATTCATAAAATCAATCCGGGGTCAAAGTCAACTATTAACGGGTCAACTTTCTTCAATTTTCCTCAACACTTCAAGTTGAAATCATGAAATCAATCCAAGATCAAAGTTAACTGTTGATGGGTCAATTGCAGTTTGTGATTTCTTTTAACATGAAAAGATGTTTAACAGTGCATTCTACAGTTGAATGTCAACAATGGACAATCAAAAGCAAGATTGGTCAGATTTTGATGGCCTTAAAGTTGGTGGTCAAAAATTCTAATACGCTAACATCTTGATCGTAACAGTTGGATTATATTTGACAAAAAAGTTGAACGTGATAAAAGATTGATTTTATGATTTTAAATTGAAATGTTGTAGTAAATTAAAGATGTTTAAATTTGACCCGTCAACGGTTGACTTTGGCCCTGTATTCATTTCATGATTTCAAGTTGAAATGTGGAGAAAAATTAGTTAACCTTGACCCTGGTTGATCTTATGATTTTTAGTTTAAGTTGACTCGTGAACATTTGACCTTGACCATGAATTGATTTCATGACTTTAAGTTGAAATGTTGTGAAAATAAAATGTATTTAATAGCGCATTTCACAGTTGACCTTAACCCTGGTTAATTTTAAGATTTCATGTTGAAATGTTAAAGTGAGACAAAAATTATCTATTGAGAAACGGTGAATATAAAAGTTATATTTCTGCCGACAACGTAAAAAGCATCAGAACTCACTTTTTCGAAGCACTAAGTATTTAATATTAGAAATTTTTAAAATTTCGTAGTATTTTTTTTATAGCATTCTACTTTTTTGTCAAAAATAATCCAACTGTTGACAATTAAGTTGTTAACAGCTTAGAACAATTGACTATTAATATTAAGGTCATCAACATTCAGGTCATTGTTATCCAAGTTATCAAAATCTGAACATTCCAGATTTAAATGGTCTGCTGTAGGATGCGCCATTAAACATCTTTTGATGCTGAAAGCAGATTTAGGGCCCCCACGTGACAAGTTTCACCAGCCTAGCTCAATTCAGGAAGGAGATATGCAAGGAAACGAAGCCAAAGATGGGTAAACCTTTATATCACCCCTCCTAATTGATATAGAAATCTAGTCATATCATCCGCTATCTATTCGTTGGAAAACGAATAATTTTTGCCCCCGAGTACCCCTTCCTTCAAATTCAAACCCGCTGAATTTTGACACGAGGTCATCCTCCCACTTATACAGATGTATTTAATTCGCTCCAAGTCCAAGTCTACCGGCAAAGCTTGAGCAATTTTGTTCGACATAGAATCGAGTAGATGATTTTAGTCTACGGAAAAAAAATTAATGAATAAAAATACGTAGCTGGCATGCCAAAAAATGGTCTCAGTAGTCTTTTAGGGCCCCAAAGCAGATTTTTCTGATACTCCCAGCCTCCTTTATGAGTAATATCTAACACGTAGATGGAGTGTAATAGCCAGGCAGACTTTGACAATGATAGTATAGAAAATCCGACTAAAAACAATAAACATACTTCAATTAATTGATAGTTGACGTATCCGTCGATATAATCCCACCACGCCATTTTTGATGTATGCATCAGACCACAGTTGATCAGGTGAAATGTTGTTTTCTTCCAATGTCCCAACGCGAAGTCTACCGGTGGTACTAATTTTCTAAATAAATATTCATAATTTTGACGTTGATTTCGTGAGGGTAAATTTTTTAAAGCTGGTTTTTCTGATCCCGAATCCTCTGAATGTGTTGTTTCTGTATCTGAATCTTCCGAAGGTGATTTTTCTGAAATTAAGACTGGTGCGTTAGGTAAATTGTAAATTGAGCATAGCTCTGTTTTGTGCATGAATTTACATGAGTAGGTACTTTGTCTTTCAGCTGTCTCAAGATTCGTTTCTAACCGTATGAGGTTTTTTAGTCCGTAAGTTTCTGTTGGATTTATTTTGGAAAAATCGTGCATATTATTTTCCTTTATAACGTGTAAATTACGAAAAATATACGGATGTCTTATTTTATGGTGTGTGAAAAGAGTTCTGTTGCTGGTATTGTACTCCTCTTCATTGTGATGATTATGGCATATTTCGTATAAATGAGGATGTTGAACATCAGCGAATATATTGCCCTGTAATTAGTATTCAACAAGCCTATATATAACTGATTTGAGTTTATAAAATCTTAGATTAAAAAAATGTTTCAAGATCGTACTAACTTTTGTATTTTTTTTTCCTTTTATTTTGCGCAAGAATTTCTTTATTATTGATTTTTCAACGCAGATCTAAATAGAAAATCAATAACAGAGATTAAATTCTGATATGTTATAATCAAGTCCACTGAAAAGACATGCCTGTGTGTAGAATTGTATATCTACATAGGCATGTTATGTACCTCGTATGCAAATTTATACATATAGCCTGTACCGCATCTTTCTTGTCCCATTTTATCTCTCTTTTCAACTATGACAGGTTTCACTTCATCTTCACAGAATTCATCTTCTTCTTTTTTGAATTTTTTCTCAAATAAACAGTATTCGTATTCGACTTTTTTAATTTCTTTGATTTGCTCTAAAAGATCCTTGTTTTTTTCGGTGTTTTCAATGGGACAGTAATACCGCCCATCGTTGTACTTTGAATGATAATATTTCTGTTGTTGGTCAGTTTCAGTCAACGTGCCTCTCTTCGGATAGTGATAAGAGCCCAGATGATCGGCCAATATTAACGGTGTATGCTTTTGGATTGTTGTCTCTTCAACGGAATCGATTTTAGTTTCTTCGGATTTAGCTGTAATTGAAATGTTTATATTTTTCGAAAATTTTGCTCCATGGTATCTTTATTGCTTACTTACTTTCCACGGTGGCTGCAATAATTCTTAAATGAAGTAGCAACAACAAGTATCGATACATTTGTTGAAATGAATAATTTTACAAAATCACCGAATACGCTTATATATGTTGATAGTTTCACAATTCCTCGCAAGCAGTACAACGAAACATCTAAGCATTATCAAGGATCATACGTAGTTGTAAATAAAAAACTTCTGTTTCGATGTAGGTATACGTCATTACATTATGAATGTATTACATTTGTACTTAACTAGTACGGTGAACGATTTGATTGCTTCGAAGTTTGTTTTAATCCAGCCTAGTTGAATAAACAGGTCGCGAGTGCGCTAAAAATTTATAAATTTCTATGATCGCGTATAAGTTATAGATTTCTTTAAAACAAAATTAGGTTTTGAAGTCACGAGGATTATCAATTCTTGATTGGGCTACAGTAGAGTGGTAACAAGTAAATTACGGCTTGTGAAATTTGGTATGGATAGTGAGAAAAATATTTGAAAAATAATTGGCACTCAATATTTCCCATGGAGGTGGAGAGCAAGTTTTTTAAGTACCACGCTCCTCGAAAATCCAAATGTAGCAATTTGTACGTTCTTGGACTTGATTTCCTGTAGATCTAACCTACTGTATATTAATATGATGATACCTTCCTGATCTGATTAGGAAAAATTCCTCTTCCTAAAACCCCATCGCTCAACGTATCCTGCTGTGAATTAACACCCTCCAACAGTCGGGACATCCAAGTTCTTCGCTTGTGAATTCCAAGTCATGTAGATATACTTGGTAATGAGATCATTGATCAAGCTGCCAAGGAAGTCTCACATCAAGCCAAAATTACTTGCAATATTTCATCCTTCTCAGATGCCAAATACTATTATAAAATCCAACGCCTTACCGTCTTCTCCTAGTCCCTTCCATCCTAGGGAAAAAAATGTATATCTTAATAAAACTCCGAATTTCCCATACCCAGCTTATCCTACGCTTATTTGATCCAAAGTCTTGATCCTTCAGATTATCTTTTCTGCTCAACATCTTACCTTAGCGCAAACCTCATTATCATATCATGCTCAGCCCTCCAACCCCCAAGAAACTGTTACAAATTTCGTGTTTCCCTCTCCCTTGAATCTTCTACAAAAATCTAACACTCCAGATGAGTCTTCAGCAGCAATTCGCCAGCGTGTGCAGCCAAAAACACTGATTCACTTTTACTACATGTTATAATTATGATATTTTTTTTTCGAATTATGAAGCAAATATCTCCTATTTCGAGCTAAATTTGAAGAATACCCAGGAAAAACGCTACTTTTTGCATTTAGCTTAAAAAAAGCCCTCTGATTCTATTTTTAATGCAATATTCAAAACCCACGGGTAAAATTTCATACATATGCAGTGTCTTTCGCTTTGATAGTAGTTCCTTCATATCACAAACAGAGCAACTCAAGTTGAATATGTGTATTATATTTTGCGTATTGTAATCATTGCAGGGACAAAGGTACACCAAACTAAATTTTTTTACATAATTTTCTATTTATATTGTCAAGGAAAACCAGGCTTCTATGATCTACAGACCTACAGACCTACGGCGGATGAGGGGGGGGGAGAAATACTAACAAAATAGATTTTGGGGCCCTAGAAGATCATTACGACCATTTTTGGCTTCTTATTTTTCATTTTATTTTCTCCCGAAACTAAAAATCATTTGCCATGCTCGATGTTGCTCAAAATCTATCAAATTTGGGAAATAGGCTTAGATTTGTGCCGGATTTAATATTCTGGAGTGGGGTTAGCCTCGGGTCAAAATTCAGTTGTACCCAAATTTTGGGTGAAGAAGTGTTGAGGGGCTAAAATTTCAAAAATGATTCTTTTTGACCCAATCAATACCGAATTCACAGTTGTATAACATGTACAAAAATCAGATTCCTAGGTCAATTTGAAGGGGAGATACGAGGGGTTTTCCCCTTTTTGACTTTGAAAAAAGGCTGTTCCTCGCAGAACTCCCCTCCAAATTGAGCTAAGAAGTTGAAATTTGGTACATAGACTATAAATAAGGCTTTTGGACATTTCAACTTCAGACTCATTGCTTCCCCCTTCCCCTGTACAGTCCCAAAAATGTGGTTTTTTGGATAACTTTTCTTATGTTGCGAGTTTGTTTACCTCTCCAAATTGAGCTAGAAAATTGAAATTTGGTATATAGATCTTGTATAGGTCCTAGAAGCGCCGCTTTTTGAGGGACTCTGAAAATGTAGTTCTTGGTTGGGTAATTATTTTAAAATTTTTCAGTGAAAAATTTTTTCCAGTACATTACGTTATCTTATTGTAGTCTGTTTAGACTGAGCTTTGGTTATCGGAACAAAAACGTAAACAATACAAAATGAACCAATTGGATTGCTAGAAATCTGCTCAGTATTGATTTTCCAACAGTCTGATTTGATTATAATGCATAATCATGTTTGCAGTGGTGAGAGCTCATTCAATAAAAAAATTATTTCGTTTTGCTGTAATTTATTTGAATTAGTTCAATATTTCAGCAAGAACAGCTTTTTGATGAAATTTTGTTTTTCTGGAAATTTTTTTTTTTGAAAAAAATGAAATAACTGTAACATTATATTTTTTTTGCCCCTGCAATGATTAGGATAGATGGAATTTTATACTTGCTTGCGACATGAGTTGCCTGTTTGTGGTAAGAAGAAAAGTACTATCAAAGCGAAACACCCAGTATGTACAAAAAGTTGAGCTTGTTCCCAAAATCTGAAGTATTGTAAGCTTGTGAAGCAACTAAATTTTGGAATTTTTTTTGTATTTTTCGATGGTTTGTGGCCAATTGTTTCTTACCATGAGATACGAAACTTCTGAAATTAGTTAATACTCTCATATCCGATAACTATACACTCAGATCCGAATATATGACCTTTTTAGAGTACGCTAGCCCTACCATGTCACCGCAGTGAGGGAATGAGGGTTCTGGGGGTGGAGATGCTAATTAAGAAAGGAGCAATGTTTCCGAGTGGAATGTTGAAATATAGGTAATTTGACCTTCCGATTTTGAATTCTACACTGATATAACCCCATAGGGGTTACTATGTGAAGGGCATTGCATTTTTGAAAAGTTTATTGAAATTCCATTAGGACGAAAATTTCTTCAAATCATTAAAAATAATTCTATAAAATATTTCAAATATTCTGTGATGATCATGATCATGTAATTCGCTTAGTTAGTTCTTTCAGTCACAAATATACCACAATGATAAGTTTATATTCGTGATTTTCCATTAAAATTTTAGTGACTCGTATCGCCTACATTCAGCTTTTACCATGAAAAATTCAAGATACCAGTTTATACCAGAAATATAATACATCAATATCGCATTACTTAGTTGGAAGAATGCGAGGGATGGAGGCCAATGATTTTCTCAACTCAACTTGTTTTGAGTTTCGCTAGAAAAATTTTGAAGTTAAAAGAAAAAAAAAGGGAAATGAGAAAACCTTTAAAAATTTATAAACTCTAATTTGACGTTAGGACAGGCTGTGATACAGTCTAAATTTTTGAAGTATTTATCGCAAATATAAATGGCAAAGTAATAATAAGAATAACTACGTGTAGGTATATCTCGAGTATACGAAAATTACTTCCACAGCAATGAAATAATATTTTCCAGATATGTCAAGTGCATATTTATTTATTTATTTTCTGTTCGCCAACGAAACACGTCAAAATTTCACTATTACACAAACGTACCTAGCTGTATAGTAGCTACCTACGACTACACGTAAAAGAAGAAAAACTTTTTTCAATTTCTTTTGGCTGGTTTTTTTTCTCCTTCTCAGAGCTGCTCACTCGGTTATAACGACGACATCTGGCGATATTAAAAAAAAATACCATTTACTTGATTAGGTAAAAGTTTTTTGATTAAAGGGTATCACTTGGACGCGAATGCGGCTGATAAATAAACGGTAGGGTGAAAATAAGAAGCGGTAGAGGAAGCAGGAGGAGATAAAAAGAAATGTAGTAACTTTAATATAACGAAGAAAAGACGGCAAGTGCTAGTAATTCACTTTTCAAGGTTTTCGCAGTTGGACCGGAATTAGTTCTTTTCGTTTTGCGGAGCTGCGGCGTTTTTATATACGACGAACGAGGGGGCGAGCGGGACCGAGAAGAAAAAAGTTTTTAAACTGATAAGGACGTAAAATTAGATTGGAAAAAAGCGTCTTGGATATTGGAATCGAGCTTATGGTGAAGACGACAGAGAGCGTTTCGTTTTACAGTGTTGAAATAGCGAAAGATATATAAAGTGTTTGTTGTACTCGTTGCTCGTAGAAATTGCTTAGAGAGGAGATTTTCTCATAGTGTGGAAGTTTTTAGAAAGAGATGGTTTCCTTTTTTTTTTTTTTAACGAAAATGTAATAATAGGCTGAGGGTGGTTTTAACCGAAGGTACTAATGTGGCTAAATTAATAAGAAATTGTGTGCTTTGTGTTGAAGAATTTTATACGTTTAAAAGTACACCTAATTTTTATACTTAATATCGTATTTCGTATTATGTCTCATCCCTTTTGTTTGGGTTTACTTTCAACCCCACCTGTTGCGTGTAGCTTTGAAATGCCTCTCGGTGACGTTGGAGTTGCTGAAAAATATTTTAAAACGAGGGTTTTCGAAGGTAGTTCTTCTTAACACAAAAATGACAATTTATTTTGATTTGTATGATTTTTATTTTCGATTATAAATTATGCGTAATAATTTGATGCATAAATTCAGTTTAGCAATAATTTTTGTGTTGCATATTTTATTTTATTACAAATCACGCGGTGGCATTCATCTTCTAAAGATAAAACCGGAATACGTTAAATTTTTACGAATTTTATTCATTATGACTTTCTGCATTGCCACGAAAATTAAAATCAAAAATTCGATGTACAATTAAGACACGTAAGAATTCGTGGAAGAAACTTATTCATGCGAAAATTCATTATTAAAAAAAATAATAAATCACGCTGTACCACCGAATCATCAGAAAATTAAAAAAACAGGCTATCTTAATTGATGTTGATTAAATTGCCTATTCTTTTAATAAAAGGAACAAGTAAATAATTTCAATTGAAATTCAACGAAATGTATACCGCCTGTGTTAATGAAATTAGGCAAACTATCGAACGCTGATTACTCCAAATACAATGTTGACTTGTGTAAATACGAAAAAAAAAGTTACTAAAACTTTTCCAAATGCTTGTCGATAATTTTTCTATATTTTAGTTTTTTTTTTTCAACCATAATAATTTCTTTATTTCTTTTGCGAATGATATAATTTACGAGGTCCGATTTTATGATACGTTTTGGTGATAAATTTCATTTTCTTCCAGAATTTCTTCGTAGTACACGATGAAATGACAAACCACGAGTTATAAATTTCCACGAAAAATAATTCACTTCTAAAATTATATTATAGACAGAATATTTTCTTTATATTGAAATGAATTATCGCAGAAATGTTCTGGATGAGTGAAAAATTTTCTTGAATTTTTTTTCTTCTGCGAGTTACTTTTGTGTGTTGGAATATTTTTTGTCTCGCGCAAGTTCATGCAGTATTTTCTGTAAATTTTTAATATTATGATATTATGATTTAAGAAATGAAGTATATTTATGGGGTAAAGAATGCTTACCTTATTGGATTCTGGATTAAGGTTGATGTTTGTAATTAGGTAAACCAGTAACATAATTAAAATTAAAAGTTTGGTTCTAATTTAATTTTATCCGAATAGCGAATTTAAATGAATTTTTAAATATTATTACAAAAAAGTTATTTCTTTTTATTTGTAAATTGAGTGTCAAATTTTTCGAATAATTTACTTAAATATGATTCAAAAAATTAATAAAAGCCATTGTAATTAGTAGTAAGGTACATGACATATTGTAGGTCACCCAAACAAACATTAATGTGCCATATTCCTCTTCTGTTCTCTCATAAATAGATACGTCAACATGAATGGTTCATATATTTTTTTATGAATCAACCTAATAACATTCATGTCCCAAGCGGATTGTGATAATTGAATTTAAGTTGAAAGTAGAGGAAAGAGGAAGTATTTGATGCTTCAGGATCTAGCAAATTTAAAGATGTTTTGAACGATTGATGGGATCGCGTATAAAAGAGCGACTAGCCAAAAGAACCCATTAACTCAAGTCATCATCATCATCATCATATGTCAGTTATACGCCACCGTATTGCCCCTATCAGAGCGCTATCCACGTGGAGATTTCCTTGTTAATCTGCCACAAAATTTTAAATCCAAAATAAGAAAATTCAGAAGTTTTTGAAGAATTTTATTCATTTTTTTCTACGTCTTTAGGGTTTTAAAAAAACAATTAGAGGGTCATTTTTGATCCTTCCTTTGTTTTTTAATGTGATTTGCCGAGTCACATTGTCAAGGACAACAGAATATCAACTCGCGGGAAGGCAGATGATAGGAGGAGGGAGTATCAACAGAATTCGTTTTGAGGTCCTAAAAGACCATTGAGACCATTTTTGACCATATATATTTATTATAATTGATTTATTTTCCTCGGAATCAAAATTCATTAATTAGGCTCAATACCTACCAAAATCCGTCAAATTTAGGTAGTAACATAGATTAGCGCTAGTTTTAATGTATCTCAGTGTAGATGACCTTGAGTCAAAAATTCAGTTGTGGTCAAATTTGGGGGAGGGGATGCTTTTGGGCTAACATTGTAAAAAAATTTTTGCTTTTAAGCTAATCGAAAGAGAATCAAAAATTGTGTAACATATCCAAAAACCAGTTTCCAATGTCAATTGAGAGGGGAGATATGAGAGTTTTCCCCCTTTTCGACTTTGAAAAAAGTCAATTCCCCGTTTATTTCTCTTCCAAATTGAGCTAGGTGGTTGAAACATAATATGTAGGTACATATAATAAGGCCCTGGATGTGTGTCTTGGAGGTTTTCAGCCTCATTCCACTCTCACACAGGCTGGAAAAAGTAATTTTTTGGTCGGTTTCTTCTTATGCCTTGTTTGTTCCACGCATTTGTCCCTCCAAGTATAGCTGGGAGTTGAAATTCGATGTGTAAATTGAGCAGTGATGCTGGATATTCTTATCTGAGGTTTTGACTTTTCGGTCTTTCTTATTTTCTGGGTTAATACTTGATCCATATCTTTGCCAGGGACGCTGTCGCTCAAAGAGGTAAGGAGGATGGCATGAACTCTCCCCCTCCCCGGGCAACTGAAAAAGTTGGTAAAAAACTTGTAAATTGTGAAAAGTTGACTAAAAATTGGTCCAGAAAAAAAGAGAAAAATTGTGCCTACCACACTAACTTGGCAACATGAATTAAAAAAAAAAAAACAATTTTTTCAATATTTTACCGTCGCTTTGTTCTGGCAAGAAAATGTTTGTTGTTTATTTTTATTTTGTGAACTTCGACCCCAAAAACTGTGATTTTTACACCGTAGAAACCAAATATTTCACTTTGCAAAAGAAGCTGTAAAATCTGGTTACAGTTATACATTTTAGTCGGCAAATTTTTCACTTTCACTCCCCCCCCCACCCAAGTGGACTTTGCTTAAGAATTTATAGTTTGAAGTTCCTGAAGGTGAGAAATTATTGTTTTTTAAAGTAATTTTTACATTTTTAATTTTTTTTGAGTGGTAAGTTGGCAATTTAATTAAATTTTCATCCTACAAAGCTGTAAATAGAAATATCGATTAGTTTTATTTTCATTGTTTTGCACTTCAATAGCAAAAAATCAAGGTTATTGAAATTAAAAAAAAAATTTTCTAGCGATTTTTGAGGTGAAAAATGGAATTTTGAGTGGTTTCATTTTACCATCTTGCATTAAAAATGCAAAAAATTAAATGAAATTTTGAGTAATTTTATTTATCATTTTACACAAGCGAACTAGTCCAGAAAGTCCTTGGATGTCAAATGAACCTACATTGTTAAGTGACTATGAAAGGAGCACAATGGGCTCAACTGAAGGAGGGGAGGGGGAGGGGGGAATAGAAAGATGGATGGCAATCGCACATCAGCACTTCTTGACAGTCCTTTATTACTTTTTACTCGAAATTCGTTGTAAATGACCCGAATCCTAGATCTCTAATTTTTTTATTTCTTTAATACAAGAAAAAAAGGGTACGAGGAGTGTAAAAAATTATAGACCCTAGAGTGAGCCAAATTTTGTTTTTTTTTTTTGGAAATCTGCAAACGATGGGGTCACAATAGTTACGAAATGACCTCAAAAAGATGTGGTAAAAATTTCTGCCTCTTGACTCAATTTTTCAAACTTGCAAAACTCACTTCAAGTCCAAAAATTCTCAAAAAAATCGAATAAAATTTTTTATTTGAAAATTGTTTTTAACGATGAAATTATTATAAATATTTCAACACAGAATAACCGGTGTTGAAAAATTTTTGCCAATTTTTCATTTTCTTAAGACTTTAATAAATGTCACTTTTTGCATTTTTTTTTTACGATTTTCTGGAAAATCACGAAGAAAATTTTTTTGAGAAACGCCCTCCTGAAATGGGTTTAGGACATCTATTTTACTTGATTAGCGAAATAATTTCAATTTTATTCCCCCTTCCGACAATTTTTCAAGGATAGGTACTTGAAAAATGGTATTTTTGTGATTTTCCAAGAATTTTTTTACATTATAAAAAATTTTTTACTAGTAAAATCGTGATGAAATGGTATTCAGGTATACAAAAATGCAGCTGTATAAACAGTTCGAAAAAAGAAAAAAAATGAAAAATTGTTTTCAAGGGTCTAAAATACCTAGATGAGTGATGAGATTTTGTTTCAAAAATAATTTTCAAAATTGCCTAACCATCTGAAATTGATGTTCTAATTCCATTTGTGAGGGGGGGGGGAGCGTTACTAACAAAAAATTGTTCTTCTTAGTTTTTTAGAAAATTGTGGAAAAACGTTGGCCTAAATAAAACATGTTTTTAAAAAATTCAAGAAAAACGAAAATGGTAAAAATTTTTCAACAATGATCATTTTATGTTCAAATATGTATAATCATTCCATTTTTAAAAAAAATTTTCAAACAAATTTTTTATCCAATTTTTTGAAAATTGTAAGTTATTAAATTTTTACCGCCTTCTTTTGAGGTCATTTCGCAACTATTGTGATTCCGCCGTTTAGAGATTTCCAAAAAAAAAAAAAAAAAAAAAAAAAAAAACGGTAAAATTTGGCCAACCCTGGTGGACACCTTGTTAGCTGTCTCTGTAGCGATAAATGCATATTATGTCACAGAACAAAATTAATTTCAGCTTGTATCCTGCCTTCTTATGGCTTCAAAGTCTCTCTACTCTCCTAAATCATAAAATTATGCATACTGAATCAATTTATCAGGTATATTTTTTAGTAAAATTCTCATTGAATAGATATCTCTACTTACACATGTATTTCAATATCGTCCTCGAACAAGATAAAATTTCTTGAACGAAAAAATTACTATGTATTGCCTTTTTTTTTTATTATTTGACGTACATATTTTGTACGTAAAGCCTACACTAACGTAAATTTAAATACCATTTGAAATAAAAAAAAAATAATAATAATAAAATAATAAAAGAAGGAAACCCTTCTCAACAACAGCACATAGAGCAGAGAGTTCATTGAAAAGCGTTCAGTAACATATCCCTTCGCTTCGTCGCCGGCCCGTTTCAAGCGCTATTTCAAGGTCACCGTACTACGCGAGAAAAGTGAAATGAAAATATAAACGAAAAGAAAAAAAAAACACCGGCGACGATGGCGGGCGACGCTCAGCTGTTTCGGGAAAACCTCTCCGTACACTGTTTGATCATCGGCTAAGGCAACACTGAGCGGTAAAAATTCCCGCCAATGGTGAGACGGCATTCGCTAGCCGGCTGATATTACTCATCGGCGTTCCGCGTTCACGTTTAGTATTGCCATATGCTTTTGGTGGTGACGTTGTGAGTTTTGTATGAAATTCCATCCCGTATAATCGTGCGGTTTTTTATTTTACGTACTTGGAACGAGATTTTTATTCTTTAATTATCTAATTAATTTTTAATTGTTTTGCGAGTAAATCGTTATACTTTTAGATCTTTCAATTATCCGAACAATAAACTTTATTTTTATTGTATTTTACCGCAATTTCCGAACGAGTACTTTTATTCGTGCGATTAATATCGTGCCCATATTACAATACTACGTAAAGATAATAAAAGCCAATCGTTAAAGTTAAAACAAAACAAAAATAAAAATAAAATAAAAAAAATATTGAAAATTTCTTAAATTAAAGTCGTGTTTTTATTGTTGTTTTCGCGCTTGCCGTTCTTTCGTTCATTTTTTTTTTTTTTTCAATATTTATGATTGATTGTTATTCGAACATAATAATATTATTTCTTCAATAATTCAAACCTGTTGTAGTAATTTTTACCAGTTTGCTGTTTTACTATTGATTAAATTAATCAAAAAGGAGATTACATACTTGGGTAAGTTTTATTTTCTTATTAATATTTATCTATCCACCTATCGAATTAAGTATTTGGAAAATTTTCGTAGTACGTTGATTCTCAAAGTAATATTTTTACAATGAAAAAAAAAGAAATAATAATAAATTAAAATATTTAATTTAATTTGTACGAATTATGTGAAATAATATCCACCTGTAATTATAGGCTTTCGGTATATTTTGTTTGATTTCATATACATTTATTTGTAGAATTATACTGTGCTACAAATTCAGACTCGAGGTTCATCTTATTTTTTTTTTTTTTAATTTTTTTTCCTTCATCGTCGTGAATTCACAACTCACATACATAAGTAGATAACTTAAGAATACACCGCAAATAATTTTCGGTGTATGGTATCAGAGCTATAATTAAAAGGTAATTAAAGCTCGTTTGCTACATATTTAAATGTATCGTTCATTAAGTGACCACCGCCGTGTAAGTGCCTGCGTCAAATAATTAAATTATATCTTTAACGAGTATTATTTCATATTTAACGAGTACGTCGGACCGCCTCGCCGCCTCTGGTCGATCATTGTTTTCTTAGAATTCAAATTAATATTTCCACGTCCACGTGTATTGTTAACTCGTTCGATGCGAAATTTTGAAAAAAAAAAAAAAAATTATGTGAAAGCTGCCACCTCTTGTGTTTTGTGAAGTCGTTTCGTGTCTAAAGAAAATCGTTAAATTGTTATTTTTGTTTTGTTGTTTTTTTTTTTAAGCGTGTAATCTTCGTTAATTGTTTTTCGTGAAGCTGTATATGACGTATAGAAAAATAACACGATATCGATTTTAAAGTGGTTTACAGGAGAATTAAAATTTTCAATATAGGATTATTTTTTAGAAGGTAAATGTGCCTGTGTATTTTGTACGGTTTTATTAATATATAAAAATGTGTTTGTCTTTTTTGCTGTAAGATGAGAATTTGTTTATTTTTTTGCTCAAAGAAAAGAAATTTTTGCATTGAAATTTGACATTAAATTCAGGTGTGTGAACAAAATCACATTGATACATGTATCTTTTTTGAAATTAACATTTCAGTCGTATTTCACGTAAGTATTTTTTTTAGTAGCATTTAAAATGAATTTGTTTTCTTGTTACAGTTTTAATGTCAACGTCTGATATAAGGATCATTTTTCAACTTACATAGTACTATATCTTCGTAGCATTAAAAACTATCTCGAATAGATAAGATATTATAATCCATTTTTATTGTATTTTATGAACGATAAGGTTTCTCGAATGAAATAATAAAGTGTTCAGTACTGTTTGAAATGATTTATGTAGCTAGTAAAAATAAGCAGTGAGACGAAGTAATTTGGCGATTTCTTACTTAATTAAACTCGATATCTAAATTTTAGATATTTTTCTTCAATGTTTAAAAACCAGATATTTTCGGTGAAAAAAGGTTTAAGCATAAAAAAAGTATAAACTCGAGGAAATATTTTTTTTAATCATTATTTTCAGAATATTGACTTGGCATTAGCTGGGATCAGCAGATGGTTAAAATTTTCCATCGCTTCGTCTTCTTTATTTAGCCTTCTGAATTTAGGATAATTTTAATCATGTTGGTAATTATAGTTAATTCTGGGGTTTCGTCTGAATACAGAGAAGATTATTCAGATGCTTAATTAATTTGGCTTGTGATGATTTCTTTGCATTACGAGTAGGTTGATAAGAATTTCTGAAAATTGCCAATTTATCGAGACTATATATTTCATTATTTAAATCCAGAGAGGCAGTAGTCTCTCTCGCCATCTCTCTGTCCGTTTCATTATTTCAAGGGTAAAATTAATCCAAAAATAGGCTTACGAGTGCCCTCGCAGATCCAAATAGAGCCTGATCCTCTGAGAGGTCAGATGCTTTTATTGGCTATATGATGTTGTATGAATCTAAGTGAGTTAGTAGTTTAAGTCATGATTTATAAGGGGAGGGGATAATAGATGAAGAGGGTACATTTTTCATTTGAAAATTCCCTCGTCTTTTCTTTTTTTCGTGTTTTTTCGTGTTTGACTATGAGGTTTCGAAATGAAGATTTAAAATATCTTGAAAAAAAAAACTATTTTCAAAAGTTGTGCAAGACCAATTTCAGTATTTTGAAAAAAAAAAGTTTAAAAATCATAACTGATGGTGGAAAATAGTTCAAAGGGAAAGAGATCGAAAGGGTAAACCTTTTTTGGATGCGTGAAGATGTAATCAGGAGGTGATTGGAAGAGGAGGAATTTCAAATATTTTCGTACTATTTTCACCCAGATACCATAGTCCAACGGTTCTGAAAAAATTATAGCATTTTTAGAAGCTAAAAACACATATTTTAGTGGCATTAAATACATTTCTTTGAAAATTTATCACATATTAAGGAATCGTTGGAGCTTAAAAATGATTATTTGAAGAGGAAATAAAGGAGAGGAGATCTGTTGATTTGTTCAAGAAAATCCATTATAAGGCAGCTGAAAGGGGCACAATTTTCAATCCACTGAACAAGCTTCATTTTAAGAAAAAAATTTCCATCCAGTTCTCATTTTTGAAAGAATTAATGTTCATCGTATATCGTCCCAGCATAATTTCATGATTCATATTTCCCTAAACTCATTCTAGTATCAACCTGCCACTCTATCTACAATTTTTTCAATTGAGTACTTGAGAATTCTAAGGAAAATTAAAGAAATCTGAAGAAATTTTGTTAAATTTCCTGTCAGGTAAAGGTACAATAATTTCAGAAAATTCACCTCCCCCTCTCTCCTTCCCACTACCTTACAACTTGTGATTGAGTAATGTACAGTGTATAGGGTGTCCCAAAAAATACAAAACACGTTTTTTCTAAAAAAAAGTTGATTGTTAAGGAATACGTTATAATTTGATTTTTCTATAGAACACATTGAAGGGAGTTTCCTGAATTTTTCCGTTTCAAAATCGGTTCAGTAACTCTTAATTAATCATCAAAAATTCCCTAAAAATTGCAGCTACAAAAAAATTGATCAAGTAAAAGTTGTTGACCTTTAAACACTGATTATTTTTCATTGTACAGCCTTTTTTTCTACTTATTACAGAAGAGGAATTATGCCTTCAGGAAGTGAGGAGCCACTCGAATTTCTCAACGTACCTACATCGCTATTAGATAGAAAATATATTTTGGATCAAAAATAACTCACTTTTATGGCTCTAAAGCCTAAATTAAAAATTTTCATCTTTCAATTTTTTTAACTTTAAATTTTTGAAAATTTGATGTCCTCTTCTTGCACGTTGACGTTGCCCAGTTTCTGAGGCCTTGAAAAAAAACGAGGTATGAAAAAATCTCAAGTCGAAGTTGTGTTGAGTCATTTTTTATTCGAAAAATTATTTTCTGTCTACCATTCGAAAGGTGATATTCTAGAGGGGACCGAATTTTGCATTTTTTTTGAAATCTACAAACGGTGCGCACACAATAGTCAATAGTTGCAAAATGAGCTCAAAAGATTGTGGTAAAAATTTCAGCCTTCAACTTAATTTTTTAAGCTTGCAAAACGCATTTACAGTTCAAAAATTTTCATAAATTTTCAAAAAACTGAATGAAAATTTTTTTAAATTTTTTTCAAAAATGAATTTATTATACATATTTGAACTTGAAATGATCATTAGTAACACGTTTTTACTAATACCCCTCTTTTCAAAAGTTTTTAAAAAATATCATTTTTTGCGTTTTTTCACAATTTTCTGAAAAACTATGAAGAAAATAATTTTTTTTGAGAAACGCCCTGCTGAAAGGGACGAAGGTCATCAATTTTAGTCGATTAAGCGAAATTTTTCAATTTTATCCCTCAGACGATTTTTCAAGGGTACTCAAAAAAAGTGGTTTTTACATTTTTTAAAATTGAAAAAATCATTTTTCGAAAAAAATTTCATCACAAATGACAAAGGCAATTTTTAATTTTTCCTCTTTTTTTTGACCCGTTTATACTGCATTTTTGTGTGCAGGAATTACCAATTGAGAACCTCTGAAAAACGCAAAAGTGAGGAAAACAGATTTTAAATGGACGAAGATACGTTTACTCGGTCTATTTCACTAAGAATTTGCTGGGAAAAAAATATTTAATAATGTGAAAAAATCCTTGAAAAACACACAAAAAAAGATTCGTTAAACACCGCCGAATTGTCGTCTACGGCGGATAAAATTTAAATATTGAGCGTAAAATTGATGCCCTTCATCCATTTCAGGAGGTTGTTTCTCAGAAATAATTTCCTTCGTAAGTTTTCAGAAATATCGTGAAAAAAATGCAAAAAATGACATTTTTTAAACACCTCTGAAAAGAGGAACAATGATGCGAACTTGTCGTCAATAATCATTTTGAGTTCAAATAAGTATAATAATTTAATTTCTCGAAAAAAAATTCAATAAAAAATTTTATTGGATTTTTTGAAAATTTTTAAACTTTGAGTGAGTTTTGCATGTTTAAGAAATTGAGCGAGGGAGCTGAAATGTTTCCCTCATCCTTTTGATATAATTTTGAAACTATTGTAACCCCTCCTCCTCCTCCACTCCTTTCATTTACAGATTTTCAAAAAAAGGCATTTGATGCCACCCTAGTGATATACCATGAGAAACTCAGGCAATCTCTTTATTTCTTGAAGGAATAACTCATCTCTGGTGCTAGGTAGAAAAAAAGTTGTGAAATGAAAAATTATTCGTATTTAGAGCTGAACAACTTTCATTTGAAAATTTTTTTTGTAGCTTCAACATTTCGGGAATTTTTGACAACTGGTTGTAAACCACTGACTGGTTCTAGAATTGAAAAACAAAATTTTTAATCACTTCAACTTGTGCTATCAGAGAATGAAATCATTTCATAACGTTGCATTTGATTTTTTTGATTTTTTGGGACATTCTTTATGATTTGAATCATTTCGCCAACTTCAAGCAGTAAAAAATAAAACATTCTGATTGATTCAACTTTGAAGAGCTAAGATGTTTGCTCGATGAATATAACAAAGAAAAATTAAAAATAAATCTTTGATAATTTCAATTAGTTTTATCATTTTTCGAGTCGAGTAGATTTTTTTATTTTCAAAATCACAATATAAATTAGAAGATGATTTCTGATCGGGCCAAATTTACCTGGTACAAATTTCTTAATCATTCAAAGATGTAAATCTTTCATTTGCCGCCACTGCCAGCTTATCATTAGGTTTTTCTCAAATACACCCGATGATTTATACCGCATGGTTTTTTTTAACTAGATACGCAGATCAGGTATTTGTCAGTCGTCGCGATATTTCTATCGAGTATTTAGGTAGCTTATTGATGTATTTAAGTATGATGTATTGTTAAGGGAAAATCTTCCCTACGTGCGAGTACGAGTATAGTTTAGCTAATTTATAACCAACACCGATAACGACGGCGACGAGCTAGTTTCACTATATCTACTTGAGGATATTTACCAGAAACTTGGTTAACTTGTTGCGACGTGATATTGGGTGCATCGGGTTTGATGAATGATGATTGTTATAATTGAGCTAAATTTAAGGAATGTGTGTATCGTAGGATGTGGTAAATTATTGGTACGAGTGACGACGTATGCAGTGTATACGCGTTAATCGCTATTATTATGCATAGGCACAAGGAGACGAAAGGCATTCGCTGTAGGAATTCGTACGATTCTGAGAATTACCGGCTACATACCTAAAAATTGTAAGTACGGTAAAACTTACGTACGCTATCGAATGACCATATATTTTTCTTCTTTCTTCGAAAAATCAGTAGTAGGTTATCGTAGATAGACACAACACTACATGACATATCACACCATCTACTGGATGCAGTTTTTGGAGCCGAAATAAATACGTCAACGAGTCTATTACTAAACAAGTTGTGAAGAAGATACAAATACGAAATAGCTAAACGTGTAAACTAGCCTAGAAATAGGTATTACGTATAGGTAGATTAGTAGTAATAGGTAGGACAAAATGAAGTAAAAATTTTTTCAATTTTGGCCCAGCTAAACGAATTTCAATCATATCGGGTAAATTTTTTCTTCTCTTTTACCGATTGATTCGTCGATAATATGGCAATTTTTAAACTCGAAAGGGGGCTTTTTTTTTTATACGTTTTTCATCTTCGAACGCCTTCGATGTCGATACGATAGGTAAGTATATTTTTTTTTCGTCTGCTAGAATTTTTGAATAACATCGCATCAACGACGTCGTTCGGATTGAATTTATTTTATTTTATTAATAAGGTATTTGCACGAGCAAAAAGATTCGCATCGTAATGTATTTTTCTTCTTTCGTTCGCTCTCGTCAATTATATTGCGAGGTATTATACGTATTTAGGCGTATAACCTTTGAATTTATACTGCGTTTCGGTGAATGTTTTTTTTTCTTTTTTTTTTTTCTTCTATTTGTGTTGCCTTCTTACTTCTTACATCGTCATTCTATGTAATTCAATTTTCATAATGGGCTAATTTCAATTCATAAATGTTCGCGACGTGTTTGTTGAATTTAACATTTTTGTTAGATTGAAAAAAGAGAGAAAAAAAATGAAACACTGAAAAATTTAAATATTACGAAATTGTTTTTTAATATTAATTCGTTTTATCAAAAATTTAAATATTACGAAATTGTTTTTTAATATTAATTCGTTTTATCGATTTTTTTTTTTTTTTTTTTTTTTCATGCTTGGTGGAGTTCACTCTGTATGTATTGTGTAGTATAGGTTTAGCTAGAAGTACACTAGGTTTTCATTTTAGAAATGTTCGCCTCTCTACCCTTCCGTCGACCAGTGCGTCCCACCTTACGTTACACGAGGTGGATTGGTTGGTAATTTGTTAGCTTGTTTATTTTTCTACGAAGATGGATTTCTCTGTAGGTACATTGAATTTATGTTGTTGTTGTTTTTTTTTTTCTAGATGGGGGAAATAAGCCTGTTTTTTGTATTTGATGCGATTTATTTCGTAGAAATAAAGATTATAAGTAAATCGATTAAATCTTTTAATCTCGTAGTTATATTAATCGATTGATGTAGACTTGGAAGTATAGGTATATGTTTGAAACTTTCCAGTATCACGAGTGTTTTTTTTGTGGCAAGGAGGGGGAGAGGGGGTGATGGAAGAGGAAGAAGGTTCAAACACGAAGTTATTTTTACCATGTTCAATAAGAGATTGGGCAAGGGTATTTTATTCTATAATCTGTACATGGCTCAGTCTACACTGCGTTTCAAATAACTATAAGTATAAAGTTTTGTATCGAAAAGTTGTCGTTTATTGTTTTAAAATGGATTTTTCGTCTATTGTATCGGTCTCCATTAGTCTTATGATTCGTGCTGTCTGGAAAAGTACCTAGATATACGTTGTGAAATATATTTTCCAAGTGTAAAGTCTCCAAGAACGGAGTCACCGATGTGATGGTGAAACGATGCAGTAGAATGGTAACTTTTTGTGACATTTTTGATAGCACTGTTGGCTTTTTAAATGACAGCTGAAGATAATACATGTTAAATGTATTAAACGTACTCGATAAATGTACGAGTATGTTTCCTAAACGCTTGCTGCGCATTATGCATTCCTTTTTTAAGTTTTTGTGTGATATTCGCGTTTGTAGTTTTGATTTTTATTTGAAATTTTGTTGAAGTAGGCTCTTAAACCATATCAAAACGACCGGAGACAGTAACTTGGATTTTTCGATTTTGTTCAAAATTATTTTACCGGTTCGTCTCATCGATCTATAGTAAAGGAATTATCGTCATTTTGGTTTTGACCAGGCGTGGGTGAAGGGTACGAAGGGTCGAATTTGGCGATTTTTGCTAATGTGGTAAAAATTTCAGCCACCTGATTTTTTTGAAATTTGTTTTCAAAAATGGAATTATTATACATATATGAACTCGGGGCAAACATTTCTGGGAAATTTTTACCATTTCCCCATTTTTCAGAGGCTTATTTTTAACAAATTTATTTTAAAATGCATAAAAAAATATTTAAAATTGTCTGTGGGGGATAAAATTGAGATATTGCGCTAAATCATCTAAAGCTGATGTCCTTAATCTATTTCAGGAGAGCTTTTCTCAAAAAAATTTCGTTTGTGGTTTTTTCAGAAAATTGTAAAAAAATCCAAACCGTAACATTTTTTAAAAATCCATGAAAAAAATTGTAAAAGGGTAAAATTTTTGAACAACGATCCTTTTGAGAACTACTATGCCCTTCCCCTCTAAAAGGTGTTGAAAACCTAGTTTGAAAATTGACTGGTTGAAATAAACATAAAAAGATCTGTTGAGGTCAATGTTTTCAGTAAATTTTTAAATTGTACTGTAGAACCTTTTGTATACATTACGAACTGTTGAGTCTCCATCTCAACAGTTTCTACTTTGAGTTTTTAAAATTTTTACCATCATTTCTGAATCTCTTATGGATTGCCTATAAAACTGCCTAGACAGATTTATCTTGACTCTAACCAATCTCTAAATATGAGCCTTCAATAGTGATCGGTTTGATAAAAAATCCCGATTGGTCAAAAATTACAATCTCCCCCCTCCCTCCCACTCCTGAGGACAGTCAAAACCGAAATGACGATGATAACTTTACTAGACCATGGAAACGAACTCGTAAAACATTTTTGAACGAAATCAAAAGACTCGAGTTACTTTTGGGATCGTTTTGACATGAAATGAAACAAGTAAGAGTAGAAGTATTTATTTTTGAAAGTGTCGAATGAATTTCTAATTCGATTCATCGAGGTTGTTGGAAGATGAAAATAAAAAAAATGCAAATGGTATCATATCGATATTGATATTGTGTTGGGAAAATTTATTCGAACGATGTGTAATTTTTTTATTTTTGAAGTTTGTGCAGTTTCAAATAATAACAGATGATCAAACATGTTTATCTAGAATATGAATGGAAAACTAGGCTGTTGGTATAATTTTTCTTTGCTGTCGTTGTTTCAGTTAAGATTGCTTGGCTTTCTGAGTCATGTCAGTCTAAACATAGTAAGTAGCTAGGTGGTAGGTAATCTCATTCACTCATTTAATTTAATACAGCAAGATACAAAAATTTACATACTTCGAAGTGTAAACAACTATCCAAAATACCTGATAAGAATTCCAGGAGTTTCGGGGTCTAGACATTGGTAATAGTCTTACAGGACCCTAAACAGATTTTGTTGGTATTCCCCCTCATCAACCACCATTGGTCGATAGACTGTAATAGCCTGATTTTCATTGACAATCATTATCATCAGTAGGTCTCAGTCGCTTACCACCTTATTGCACCTAAAAGAGCACGCCATCTATCATGATCCTGTGGCCGTGAAGCCGCTCTTGCCACAGAGCCCATTCGCGCTTTGATGATACCAGACCACCTGGTTGGAGATCTTCCTCTCTCTCTCTTTTTCCAAGATCCTGTGCCTGTGAAGGAGCTCTTATCGCAGAGCCCATTCGCGCTTTGTAATGTCAGACCACTTGGTTAGAGATCTTTCTCTCCCTCTTTTTCCAGAGGCTTTACCAAGGTGAATGTCTTTTTCGAGATTTCCGACTTATCTCCCAGTCACATGACCAAAATACCCTAGAATGCGTCTCTCACATAAAATACTTAACCTGACTGGCTCCTGTATTTCGTTGACGATTGAAATTTTGGTTCATCAAGCTGTCCAGAGTATCCTCAGCATCCCTCATCAGACCCACATCTCAAAGGTATCGATTCTTCTTTCATCATCCGCCTTCAATGTCCATGATTCCGCGCCATATTGTATAAGTCCCTTTCTTGCCTTTCTGGAGATTTTGTTGTTACACGTGATTTGCTCAGAGCAATTCGGCTCCATATTTTTGCCGAAGAGCCTCCATCTGCTTCGATGATGTAGCCTAAATATACCGAAGCGTTGACCTTTTGGTATTCGCTCAGAGCTGTAGAAACTGGAAGACATTTGGCCCGATCCACCAACATGATTTTCGTTTTCGATGCATTAATACGAAGTCCAAGTCTTTCACTGGCCATCTTCACCACATTGAGCAGCTCCGCCATTTCTTCTTCATCCGCAGCAATCAAGGTGGTATCATCTGCATATTGCAGATTGGAAATTCTTCTTCCTCCAATTGAAATACCAGCAGTCCAATGTTCAAGAGCCTCGCAAATTATGTGATCACCATAGATGTTGATCAACTGTGGGGACACATTGCATCCTTGGCGCACCCCCTGCTCTGCTAGAAAAGCTTCAAATTCTTCACCATCAACTCTCACCATCATAGAATTGAACTCATATAGGGAGAAGAGCTTTTTCCAATTCACGCAGTCAAAGGCTTTGGTGTAATCTATGAAACACATCACTACAGTTATGTTGAACTCCCTGCACTTTTTGATGATTTGCCGGACATCCATTATCTGTTCCCTTGTGTCTCTTCCGGGCATGAACCCGGCTTGTGCTGGTGAAATTTGCCTGTATATATTTATATATCCCTGGATCCAGTTGTTTAGGATTCGTAACACGACTTTGCTGTAGTGTGGAATTAGAGCAATTGTTCGATAATTAGAGCATTATCTTACATCTCCTTTCTTATGCAAGGAGGGAATTAACATAGAAAATCGGATCAAAAAAAAAAAAAATGCCAGTTACTTTATTTATATCACACACTCCAATTTCACGTTACCCTTAGGCCGCCAAAACAAGTAAAATTATTTCTAATTTTTTTGGGGAGAAAATCATACAGCATAGAACTGTACGCTGAATGATGCAGAGACGAAAAGTGTAATAAATACAGGAAATGAAAGGTTGAAGGGTCGGTTGAGCGCAGGAGCCATGCGGTGCGGTACGGTACGATGGCGGAACGACGGTTGAAGCAAAAGGTTAATATCTACGATACGATAAGATACGGCAAGAGGCGGAGATGGGATTCTTGCATGGTAAAAATTAAAAAGAAAACTTTGTCGTAATTGGAACGCTTTATAATGACTTGTACGTTTAATCCTACCTAATAAAGGTTAGGCTTGATTCTTCGGGGGTTTGGTGGTGGTACCTTATCCTGCCTAGTACCTTTACCTAACGTGTATATTGCGCGCTATAGCACCAACGTAAGGAGGGCGGTGGGCGCGCGACTACTTGGCCGTAATTTCGTGCAGCTTCGATTTTAATTATTTCGGGGACCGTGCGGCGCAAATTTCAATTAAACGAAATTCCAATTTGAACGAGACGCCCGGTCTTTTCGTCGGTTATTCTCGATGTAAATTGTAATGCAAATTCGACTTCGTATTGGAAGCACGTTAATTGTGTACCTTTTATTTGAGCATCTACGCGCGTACACAGGTATATAGGAGTAGTATCGTGTAGTATACGAATATATCTACATTATTGGTAGGTAGGTAGGTAGGTAAATAGGTAGGTACGTTCTACCTACACTAGGTCGTGTCGCCTCGTTCATTCGCTTCGATTCGTTCCGTTTTATTTAATCAGCTTAGGTTATTACGGGTTTGTTATTTTGAAATGTTAATTGTAGCGATTCTGTTATAGTATATAGGTAGAGGTACCTACTATGTACCTTGGCTAATACTGCGTATAAGCGAGTAGAGTAGAGTAGAGTCGACGACAACGACGCTATACGACGCTCCAGCGAAAAAGAAGAAGAAAAAAAAACACACCTCCAGGGAAGCTACCACAGAAAGAGAACGAGCGAGGAAAAAAAAAAAAAAAGGTTTGCGGTATCCGGTAATGAAGCAATTTGTAGAGAATTTTTCCGCCGTCGGTTGTTTGATTTTCGTATTAAGCGCGTTGATAATTTACGTGAGATGTTCGTTCTTCTATTCGACATTGTGCCTTTCGTTTGCCTTCTATGCTCACCATACCAATCTACCAATACACTCGTAGTCGTCCGCCACCGTCGGTTGGTTGGTTGGTTGGTAGGTAATCTTTTAAAAGCAGGGCGAAAGTTTTACGCGCCCGTAATTTATCGCTTGTTTAGATGGTACAATTTGTTATTTGGTTCGCGAGCATTATCGGTATGAATACGGGCGATAATTTCGCGTGCTAATGAAAATTACCAAAAACAGATCCGTTAATTTTGACTCATTGTTGAACTCGTTAAGAGGTGTATGTAACGGCTTTTACCGCCGCAAAGCAATCATCGCTGCAGTTCGACGACGTTGATTGTTGATTGTTGATTGGCCGTAGCTGCCTGGTAAACTGGCGACGATGTCGAAGAAAATTTGTAAAATTTTGACAAATTTATCGTCTCTTTCGTATTTCGACACTGTGTTGTGTTTTCTTTGCCAGCCCGGTCTCCAGCGTGTAGCGCTCGTTAGTCGTGGTTGGATGTTTTTACTTGAAACGAGTCTCTAATGAGACTGCGTGTATGCGTTTGTGTGGGTCTGGCTACATTATAGGTACATTACATACTACTCTTGCCAAAGGTGTTCCAACATGCGAATACGATTCGTTAGATTGGAATGTTAACTCAAGGGTATTTGCCAACTGGGTATATGATTTCAGTACGTGTGGTTAAAATCGAACATTTATACGTACATGTACGTGTAGTTAAAGTATATGTATATGTATATGTATTTTGTACGCTTCGAAGTGTTGCCAAATTGTTACAACGTAACAAAAAAAAAAAAAAAATCGCAATAAATTTATACTAAGATCGAAAAATAGATATAAAATCATACCACACACTTGAATTTTATGCTCGCATATTCAAACAATATACAGTGTTTTCGGCCCTTCCTCTTGTCGCTTGAAGATCATAAACGTAGGCAACTGGAAATTTTTACTGGGTCATTTCGTATCAAAATAAGCAAAGTCGTGCCTTAGGTCTTATAATTTCGTTTAATTTTTTTTTGCGAAATTTCTTTCGAAGGTCTGTTGAAAAAAATCGCCGATATTTTGTCCATAAATTTCCAAGTGGTTGAGGCAGCCCTTGTAGTTTTTGTTTGGAATTTGCTGCCAAAAGGCTCAACTTCATAGGTTCATATTTCAAAATCAAAGAGCTGTATTTCATGATAAGCGCAAACGTTTGAAGCTATCATTTAAAAATATGATAAAATTACTACGAGAAGAGCTTTTATATATAATGGTTTTAATCAATTAATTTTCAATATGGAATCTGAACGCCCCTCACGTGCACAGGGGTCTTCAATTTTAGTAAAAATTTGAAATAATTTGAAACTTATCGACTTGTACTGATTCGAAGACACTGAGTTTGAATATTAGCTTAATTTTTTGATCCGGCTTTCGTACCCTCCCCCTCCTCCCTCCGCAGGATATAACAAAATCGTCAAAATGAAAAAAAGCACCGCAATGCGTTGGTTTTTGAAGCTGAAAATTCAATTTGTCAGATCAATTTGAAGGGGAGAGATATGCTTGTAACGAACTCAAAAAATGAAAAAAACCTAGCAAAAGACTCCTTTTTGGGAGCTGTAAAGGGGTGCAAGTTTGTGTGTGATAATTTTTCGAATTTTTTGGCAAACCCACCCCACCGTAACTTTGAGAAAACGGGACGATCCAACATTTTTCGTATTTTACATAGTAGTAGGAAGTACTATGCAAAAAAAAAAAAAATACTACTAAACGTGAATTAATCAACCTTTTGAGAATTATTCGTTTCAATTGGAGATTTTCAAAAATGATTTTTTTCGAAACGCCCTAGCTCCTCCTGACAGCATTCTAGGGAAAAAATCCAAAGAAGTGAAAGTGTTTGTTTTTTAGTGCTCTACAACTTTTGTTTCAACATTTTTTCACATAAGTGCGTTATTCGGGAAGTAATTTCCAAAAAACCACATACGAAATTCCGTGAATTTTGTTCTGGTTGACTGTGCTAAAGCTGCTCGTATTTTTTGTTACATTTTTCCCCATTAATGTGGTGGCTAGGGGGAGGGGCATTCAAAGGTTGTAAGAGCCTTTCGAATAGCTCTGCTCCTCCTTCCCTCAGAAGGACGCTAATATTGCATTTTAAAAATTGAACAAACATAAAAAGTTCTGTTAGAGGCAGTTTTTTTTTTTTATTCTTAAATAGTAGCTTCAAGTATTTGTACTCGCCTTGAAAAATTCACTGTTCATCTCAAAAGTTTGATTTCAGAATTTCAAAATTTTGACTATTGATTCCGAATTTCTTTTCAATTACTTATAGACCCGACCAAACAGATTCATCTTAGGTTTTGTCAATTTCGAAATATTATGAAACTTCAATGTAGAGCCCTCGCAACAAAAAATATCAATTATACGAAAATTATATGGGTAATCCCCTTCGCCCCTCTCATGAAGGATTAGGCTGTAAATTGACTGCCGAAAAGAATTCGCAAAAATAATCTGTACACTTAACAAAGGAAGTACCCCAAGTGTTACAAGCCTAATGAAAAAAATTTTTTACAGGCGTGTAGAGCATTCAAAAGTACTCCCACAGCCAAAATTTCAGTTCCTAAACTCCATCTGGGGAGAGAGGGTAGTTATGAGGCAAATAGGACTGAAAAATTAATGAAAAATGAAATAACTCGAGTTCGTACCGTCCTTAGGGGTCAATTTTTTCACCACATACTATACTCGACATGGGCCACCTAAAGATGGCGTAGTTGCCCGGATTCGCATGTAACACCTGGGGGGAGGGAGGGATTTTTTGCAACTCGGTTCTAATTTTATGAGCACCACTTTCATGCTGGAATTTTTGCAGTTGAGAAAATGGCAGCAGCGTAGTTGACTCAGTGTTGCATTGTGGCGCTCCATACGGGCATCCGGTGAAGTAAAAAATAATTTTTTCTATCGCGTATTTACCCAGGTATAATGCATTGAGTACCTTCATTTTTTCCATAGGTATTTCAGCGTATTTCAGCATATTTCAGATGACTAAAAATTACCCGGGTCCGGGTGACTACCTCAGCTCGAGGTGGCCCATGTCGAGTACAGTGTGTGGTAAAAAACTTAGCCCCTAAGCGCAGTATGAACTCGAATTATTTCACATTTTCTATTTTTCTCAATGCATTTTGTATGACTAAAAATACACCCTGGAGGTGTTATACGCGAATCCAGGTGACTACCCCGCCACTATGTGGCCCATGTCGAGTGTAGTATGTGCTGAAAAAGTTAGCCCCTAAACGCGGTACGAACTCGAGTCATTTCATTTTTCATTAATTTCGTAGTCCTATTTGCTGATCTTTCAATAATACACCCCCCCCCCCCTCAATAATACCCCCCCCCCCCCCCGATGGAGCTTAGAGGATGAAATTTTGGTTTTGGAGGTAATTTTGAATGCACTACACAGCTCTAAAAAAATTTTTTCATTAGGCTCGTAACACTTAGGGTACTTCCATTGTAAGATCAAATTTATGTCACTTTGAGATAGAATGAGTGCGGTCCTATTTGGTGATTTTTCAATATTCCACTCCACCCATAACACCCCTTCCCTCAATGAAACTTAGGGGTTGAAATTTCCGTTTTGGATGTAATTTTGAATGCACTACACAGCTCTAAAAAACTGTTTTCATTAGGCTTGTGACACTTGAGGTACTTCCCTTGTAAGATCAAATTTGTGTTACTTTGAGATAGAATGAGGTCTGTCCTATTTGCTGGTTTTTCAATATTCCACCCCACGCATAACACTCCCTTCCCCCGATTGAGTTTGGGGCTGAAATTTCCATTTTGGAGGTAATTTTGAATGCACTACACAGCTCTAAAAAATTTTTTTCATTAGGCTTGTGACACTTGAGGTACTTCCCTTGTAAGATCAAATTTGTGTCACTTTAAGATAGAATGAGGGCCGTCCTATTTGCTGGTTTTTCAATATTTCACCCCACCCATAACTCTCCCTTCCCCCGATGGAGCTTGGGGGTTGAAATTTCCGTTTTGCAGGTAATTTTGAATGCACTACACAGCTCTAAAAAAATTTTTTTATTAGGCTTGTGACACTTGAGGTACTTCCCTTGTAAGATCAAAGTTGAGTCATTTTGAGATAGAATGAGGCTAATTTTGAACTGTAATATTACGGCGAACGAAATGTTGAAAAAATGAAATGATAATCGTTTTTCATGCCCCATTCAAATGTCAACTTTCGTTCGTTAAAATATGAAACGATCGTTCAGATAAAATTGATTCATCCTTCAGTAGAATGCTAAAAACGAACCTTTCTAGTGCCACTGCTGGTATCGTCAGTGAAGGGGTACATTGCAAAAGAACAGTAAATGCGAGGAAAAAAATTCAACCACTTCGGGTGCACGTTTATTGTTGTAAATTTCATAATATATTGGCTCTCTCAACAATCTATGCGTTTATGTACCGTAATGTAAGTGTATACCTGTATGAATTTACCAGTACATGAGCACACAGGTAGGGCCTGGGTATGGCACTTTATACGTGCTTACTAACGTGTAAATGCTACACTAGTATAGGTAGACGTACAGTAGATGTGGGTATGGAAATAGACGTACGTATTCTCGCATAATACTGTACATGTTACGAAAGAAGGTAGGTGTAAAGCGTACATTTTGGAAGCGTGTTGTTGTATACGTATCCGCGGCACTGTTTCGTGTTTGCATTAACGAGGTTACAAGTTGTGTATAAAACGACGTCGAGTATTACACTCTCAATTACGGCGAACAATGAAAGCCTCGTTAACGTTTACAGATGGGATGACACTAATGAGAAACGCTGAAGGGATCCGTTATGCTGGAGCGTTCATTCATCTCGTTTATACCCTTTTTGCGATGTGTAGTAAGCATAGGTGGTGGGTAGGTATAGCTATAGACGCTTCGTCTATGCGGTCTCGATTCGCAGCCATGCATGTGAAAGTGAAAATTTCCTCGGTAATGGAAGGTTTCGGTCTTTACAACGGACGTGTGCGTGTGTGCTTTCCTGATTTTTCCTCCATTTTTTTTTTTTTTTTTTCGTCTCATTGATTCGATCGTGGCACTTATTTCATTCTGTTGGTTTTGAGTAAGAGCACAGCTATGATAAATTTATAAAAGGATCGAAATTTGTGACGGGTCTCAATCTGGAAGCTCATCATTGTTGAATAAATGCTACGGCGAAGATTCAAATTTTGAGAGATTTTCTGTTCTTGGAGGAGGAACGGGGGGTAAATTGAAATACGTACGATGTATCAAAACAATTCTTGTAAGCCTAGTTTTTGAAATTTTCTCAACTAAAATATTGAACATTATTCTTGAATTATTTGAAAATTAAAGTCCATATAGGAACGACTCCACCGTTCATAAAAGTTGAAAACTTTCATTCGCTACAATTTCGTTTAAATGAAAATTTTTCATAGGACGAATAGTTCGCTCAGAAAATCCCTTTTTAGTCTGATTTTCTATTACATGTTATCAATGAAGGTCTATCGACTTAAGGTGAATAAGAGAGGGGAGAGGGGTTATCAACAAAATCATTTTTGAGGCCTTAGAAGGTTATTATTTATTTTTTTCCAGAAACTAAAAATCAAAAGTTCACTTTGATAACGATCTAAATCGATCAAATTTGAGAAATAGGCTTCGATTGGCGACGGAGTTGATATTCTAGAATGGGGATGACCTCTCGTCAGAATTCAGTTATACCCAAATTTGGGGAAGGGGGCGCTGAGGGGCTAAAAACGCAAGAATTGCTTTTATTTCAGCCAATCGATAGAAGATCCAAAATTGAATAACATATCCAAAAATCAACCGCCTAGCTCAATTAGGAAAGGAAATATGAGGGTTTCTCTTCTTTTCGAACTTGAAAAATGGGCTGGCCTCTTCTATCTCCTCGCTATATTGAGTTACGAAGTTGAAATTTTTGATATGTACATTTATTAGGGGCCCTGAATATGCTTTTGGGGGTCTCGACTTTTCTCTCTATCACAGCCTCGAAAATGTAGCTTTTGGTCGGTTTTAAATTTGCATGCAACAGGAATCAGATTTCTATTCCTAATTTTCAATTGCATCGTACTACCGTGTACATTACAGATCCGGAGTCGAGTTATAATACCGTCCTAATCGTGTAAAGTAATACTCGAAAACTAGTTATATTTAGTTGAAAATAATTTAGAAGTCATCGTGCAGCCCATGCACAGTAGCTACGAAAGTGAAAGAGAAAAATACTCGGAAACTTGTCATCGAGGTTGTGCTAGGTAATTCCAGTCTGTCGCTGGTTGTTTTCCAAACCACTTTGACGGATGTGAATTAGTAGAGTATTTGGTATGGTAAAATTTGTCCGAAAGATTTATGCTAATGGCGACGCTACAAATCATCAAACAAATTAACTAGTTGTCTGTAAAAGATACGTATCACTTAATCAATCTTCTTAATACAGTCAAGTTGGAACATCTGCCGTGTTTCAAGATGTACTGTATATAGTGAAATTCGTTACCTCTTTATTCCCTTTTAGTCTCTTTCTCTTTCTGTTTTTGGGGTATTGAGTACTGGATAGATTAGATACGATATAACTAACTGATTAAGAATATATTTCGAAATTGTGGTTGTATTTAATAAGGTATATGTTATACATAAGAATGTGCAGTAGGTAAATGGTTGAAAATAAATTCTACCGAAGATCATTTTTAATACTATCGTTCTTTAGCTGGCCAATGACTAGTCATTAGTATGGGCTTATTAGCTTTAAAATCGTCTAAACTCGATCAAAATTCATAGAAAACAAGAAATTCAAAATCCATGCATATTTTGCCACCCTTTGGGGGGAGGGGCAAGGGAGTGCGAAATTTAGTTTTTTGGCCATCACTTCTAAAATAACGGACTTGAGAGAAAAGTGTTGGAACATAGGTTGTCGAACATTGAAAAACACACATTTTTGCTTTTTTGATATTTTCGCCTTGAGGTCGTCGGAGGAGTTGAGGTGCCTGGAAAAAAATCATTTTTGAAAATCTCCCACTGACAAAAATAACAAAAATAATATTTAAAAACATGCTAAAATCACTATTAGTTGGGGAGAGTGGCCGAATATGGAACAGCATCTATAAAATGTTAATCGCTCGGTTTCTAATTAACTTACTGGAACCATTTTTGGACAGGGGAGGCAAAAAACTTCAAATTATAACATACTAAAAGCCCAGCTGGATTGGACTTTTCATCTTCTCACAATTTGAGGGAATCGAAAACGCTCACCTCAAAATTTGAAAAAAAAGTCGCCTAATATGGAATAGTTCATTTTGCCAAAAATATACATGATTTTTTACGAGCAAAACTCGCAGATGAAATGTTTATGGCCTTCGTAGTCGGCACATTCTTCATGGCACCATCTACTGCACTTTCCACTGCACTTAATCCAATTTTTACCTGGGCCTTCCAAAATTTCGAGTTACAATAAAAACAAGTGACATTTGATTCGGTTTTATTTTCATTTATAAAACCGCTGTTTTTTTATATCCTCTTTGCCTTCCGCTCACCCATATTTGAGTGTAGGGTGGCCGTAAGTAGTTTTCAATTGAATTGTTGTAAAAGGAAAATTTTAAATATACTTTGTCTGGTCTTATCTTGTGCTTTATTACCTTTATGGTCTTCTTCATATCACTTTCACAGTATTCTTTCCGTTTTTTTAGGTTTTCTCGGCATTTAAAATCAATAGAACAAGTGTAAACAAATATGTTCCATATTAGGCAACCTTAGTCAATTTACCAACTTTTTGTCAAGTTTTTTTTTTTTCTTTTTCGAACTTGAGGTTAAAAATAAAATACACCCTACAAAAGTTCTTACTTTGAGCTTCAAATTAATATACAACACTTTAACTTTCTGTTTGTCAAACTTTGAAATATTTCAAGTTGAATTTTTCCAACACGTGATCAAAAAAAGTAAACAAAACACAAAAACACTTATAAAATCAGGAGACCTGATTTTTGGTATGGAGCCTTGTTATACATTACTACATCTAGTTCTGGTGGAATTTCGAGAGCGCGCTGGCTACCAACGTCAAAACACCGCTATTCTATATTAGAAACCTATTCCATATTTAGCTACTCTCCTTAGAATTTTTCTTGCATACTTAGTACTTCCCACAGTTATGTAAAATGAGAAAAATGTTACTTTCTCAAGGAATATGTCCATTATGCTGAAAAATTTGAAAAATTGCCTCAGACAAACGTTGTAGAGAGTTAAAAGATGGACATTTTTTTTCCTTATTTTTTACTAGATGGTCATCGGATAGAGCTATGGTAAAAAGAAAAGAAGTGGCCTTTGAAAATTACTGTTTAAATGAATATTTTTCGCCTATGCGAGTCCAGTATAAATTGCAACGAACCAAAAATTGAATGAGTTCAATACAGTAGTTTTCATTGTTTGCGGAATTTAATTTTGACAATTATTTAAGCGTTGGACCCAAATTGAGCTTCCAAAGGGGAGGTTCAAAATCCAAAATTTATTCGGACATTGGTGCCAGTTTATTAGATTTAAAATGTGCAGTTCTAGATTAATGAGAATTTGTAGCTTTTGGACCCAAATTGGGCCCGAAAAAGGGGGGTTAAAAGTTCAAAATTTTGTAGAATGCATATAAATGAGTATTACTTTTTGGTATTACGGATTTACCAATGCGCTGTATTGAGCTTTTGAAACTACTAAGGTCTGAAACTATTTTGGAACTTTGTAAATCGATATCAATATCCAAAATTTGCCAAATTTTGGATTTTGAACCTCCTCCTTAGAAGCTGAATTTGGATCTAACGCTCAAATGGTTGTCAAAATCGAATTTCCGGGCCAAAAAAACTCCCTGCACTGGACTCATTCAATTTTAAGCTCGCTGGAATTTTTACTGGACTCTTATAGGCGTAAATTTTTGTTTTCAAGAGGAATTTTCAAGGATCACTTATTTTTTTTTCGTCATAGCTCCATTCCATGAACACCTAGAACAAAATTAAAAAAACGAAAATGTTCGTCTTTCAACGTTCTCCAACGTTTGTCTGAATTAATTTTTCGAATTTTTCAGTATACCGAACTTACTCGTTAAGAAAGTTGCAATTTTTTGTACAGTGGCTTTAGCCCCCCCCCCCTAACTTTGAAAAATGGGAACGATTTTACGTCTTTCTCATTTTACATACCTATAGGAAGTACTATACAAGAAAAATGCTCCTAAATGTAAATTAAGCAGGTTTTTCAAAATCGTTTGGGTCTGTTGGAGATTTTCAAAAATGAGTTTTTTTTTTGGACGCCTTAGCTCCTCCCCACAACCTCCTGGAGAAAAATGAAAGGAAGTGAAAATATTTGTATTTTGATGCTCTGCTGCTTTTGTCTCAATATTTTGTTGGTAAGTGGGTTATGTGGGAAGTAATTGCCAAAAAAACAAATTTCGCATACTCCTACCCCCCTCTCAAAGGGAGTAGAATATGATGCATATTTCACAATACTTAAATGTACCCGAATACTACATATGACAATATTTCATCTTTTGACGTGGATATGTCTCAGGGCTGGGGGTCATTTTGTAAAAGTGTGGCGTTTTTGATGTGACGTTTTCGATTTTTGGACTTCTATGTTAAAAAGTCCGAGTCGAATAAATGTAAAGACAAAAAATTAAAAAAAAAATAGAAAAATAAAACAATATAAAAATAATAAAAATTGAAAAATTGAAAAAAAGTTAAATAATTATGAATGTTTTTTGCACTTTATGTTAGAACGTCCAAGTTGAATAAATGTGAAAAAAATAAAAAAAAGGGGAAAACAAAAGAATATAAAAATAATTAAAATTAAAGACGATTATGAGCATCTTTTGCACTTTATGTTAAAATGTTGACATAGATGTCTAATTAAAGAATAAAGAAAAATTTAAAAATTAAGAAAAATATGAAAATGAAAAATTAATGAATGATTTCTGCACTTCATGTTAAAATGACCAAGTTGAATAAGTGTGAAAGGTATTGGTAAGTTGATGCTGTACGTTTTGGATGAAATGTTAAGTTTGAACTAGAAGTAAGAAGAGTAATGGATAATTTTATGATTTCATTTTAATATTGAATAAAAAAGTAATAAACAATTTTTGCATTTTATATTAAAATGTTTAAGTTGGATAAATGTGAGTAGGTGGTATACTTTTTTTGTAATGGATATGTTACGTATCCATGTTCTAGGATTATCCTCTGCAAGGGAAAAGTGCCTAATTTTTTTTTCACAAAGAATCAGCGTCAATGCTGCGAATAACAGGCTCGTTATTATTAAACCGTATTCAAATACGCCACCATTGGTAATCACACATTTTCAATATATTTCTTGATTAGGGAATAGCTGTTAATTTTGGAAAACGCGAAGTCGACATAATATCAAACGTGAAGGGAGAGAGACTTATTTGTATTAGAGAATTACATGGTTTAATGAAGAAGACAGACGTGGCGTATTACAATACGACGATAATAATTTCATTTGTAGGTTTCGAACATAATATAGTATAAAAAGGATTTCTCCGGACGCGGACGGTGATTTTTTTCAAATTCATTTAGAGACTATTCTCTTTTTTACATAGTAGCGGTTTTTTTTTTTTTTTTTTTTTTTTTTTGGTGCTTTATCATAATTTGTTGCGCTTGTTTATGAATGATAGGAGCAGCATTGAAAAAAAAAAAAAAAAGTTTTAACAAGTAACTCGTTCAATTTATTTTCTTGGAATAGTACCTACCAAAGAGGGGTATAAAAAGGGTTGGATTTATTTGCGGTGCGGCGGCGAGGCGAGGCTTATATAGGGTGCAAGAGTGTCGTTAAATTAGGCTCTAATGTTGGTAAAAGTCGCACTTAAAATGTAATGTTTTATCCATTGCCAGTTAGAACTACGAGTAGGTAGGTATATGTGGCTGGTTTATTTTTTATGACTTGAATTTTTGATTATGACCGGGACGTTATCGCTGCAATGTGTGCTTTTGTTTAAAATGAGCGATGCGAAATTTTGGCCTTAACAAGGTTTATTCGATGTACCTGAGGTTCTTTATACACTGCTGTGAAATATCTAGCTGCGAGTGCGAGTATAAGCATAGGTACCTGAAAGTACCTAAGCTTTGTATATCTACGAATAAGGCAGAATGGGAGATTCATCAAGTGTGAATTTTTCAAGCGATCATCGTCTACTTTATGTGCGTCACATTTAAATCCAGAACATGCGGCGATGATTGTTTTTACGCGACCGGAATGCCAATACCTATATAACGCTACCGCAGCTGTAGGTGATTAAATTCTTTGTAAAAATTTGTTGTTTTTTTCTCTGTGCACGCGAAAAAATATGGTTTATGTTTAATCAAGGAAATATTATATACCTACTAGTGTACGATACAGAATGTGCACAGCGAATGTCTTACACGCTCGTTGTATTTAATTTTTTTTTTTTTTTTTTTTTTCGGTAAATAATGCCAAATTGTTTATGTACACAGTTGTTTAGGAAAATTTTTACGCCACCGATGGGAGTTTTAGAGCCAGGAACCGTCATAACCCAACGCACCCAACGTACACGTGTCTAAATTATTTAGAAAAATTTACGATGAAAAATTTTTTATCGTTGCGAAATTTTTGATAAGATTGTCGTCGCTCGTCGGTTTGTATTTGATTGCGTATTTTACCCAATTTGTTATTGTTGTTGTTGGTGATGGCGATGGTGACACGAGCCAAGAGTTGAACAATAGGTACTACCTACGAATAAACTGATAAAAATCAACGATAAAACGTGCAACTTATCGGATTCGAAATCGGTGTAAATAATTATGATTAATTTCATTAAACGATTGGTACATATAATAAGTACATAATGTAACGTTGTACATAATGATTGAAAAAAAAAAAAAAAAAATTAGGTGGATATTAATGAATGGTCGGAATTGGTACTATTTACATTACCTTGATCCTTGGTTGCGGTTGGCGACCGGCGCGGCACGGTTACTAGACCGGCGTCCTCATCGTCGTGGTTTTTAGGCTTATTAAAAAATTATAAACGATCGCGACATTTTTCCATTTTGTAATCGACCCGAATAAATTAAATTACGAGATATTTGCATTGTTACGAGTTTGTAAATCATTTAACGTAATTACGATAAGAATACGAAAAGCGAATAATGTATTGGTATAACGTGAACTGAAATTAAAAAAATTACCACGTTATTCTTTTTTTTTTTTTTTTTTTTTTTATTCGAGTAAGTAAATAAAATTTTTTTTCCACCTTTTTT
>FIZR01020197.1:0-26915 GCA_900060175.1 Ferrisia virgata | reverse complement strand
CATCAGTGGACAGATTTTTATGACCTGGAATGACATTAGTGGACTTATTTTATGAAGGATTCATTTTATGATTTCAAGTTGAAATATTGAGAAAAATGAGAGATGTTATTAGTGGACCATCAGCAGTGTAACATCATCATTGGACTTATATCAGTGGACAGATTTTTATGACCTGAAATTACATCAGTGGACTTATTTTATGAAGGATTCATTTTATGATTTCAAGTTGAAATGTTGAGAAAAATTGGAAATGTCACATAAGTGAACTTATTTTATGAAAAATTTATTTCATTACTTTAAGTTGAAATATTGAGGAAAATTAGAGATGTTATTAATGGACCACCAGCAGTGTGATGGCATCATTGAACTGACATCAGTGGACAGATTTTTATGGACTGGGAAGACATCAGTGAACTTATTTTATGAAAGATTCATTTTATGATTTCAAGTTGAAATGTTGAGGAAATCATTAATGTTTGAAATTGGCTCGCCAAAACATTGGACCTTGACCTTGATTCAATTTTCATCATTTTGAATTGCTGTATATGAAAAATTTTATGTAAATTATCCTGTTCTTTTTTTTAGAATCATGTTCTACAATTTAGGAAATCAAACTTATGCAGTTATGAAATTCCTAAGTTAAAAAAAATAATCACATTAGAAAATGACCAATTTTGCTAAAAATATAGAAGAAAATTTTCCATGTGACAAAAATTGAATAAAAAAAATAAAAAAAAATTATACCAATTACATTTAAGATATATAAAATTACTTTCTTTCAATGTTTGCTCTTTGCGTGCAAAGAGTTCTAAGTATTTGGTCAATTTTTCTTGTTAACATCGAAAGATGTCTAATAGCGTATTCTGGAAAAATCGTCAACAATTGACCGTCATCATCAGATGACATTGGTGGACCGTCAACAGCGTGACGTCATCACTGAACTGACATCAGTGTACTTATTCTATGAAAGATTAATTTTTTGATTTTAAGTTGAAATGTTGAGGAAAATTAAGGATGTTTAAAGTTGACCTGTAAACAGTTGACTTTGACCTCGGATTGATTTTTATGATTTTGAGTTGAAATGTCATCATCAGTTGTCCCGTCAGCAGTGGAGCTTGACCCTGAATTAATGTCCAGATTCTAAATCAAAATATCGAGAGAAATTGGTTGACCTTAACTCGGGTTGATTTTATGATTTTAAGTTGAAATATAGAGGAAAATTAGTTGAACTGGAACGCGATTAATTGTACCGATTACATTTAAAATATCAAAATTTACATTCTTTTGATGTTTCCTCTTTACATGCGAAGAGTTCTAAGTATTTTTTTGAGTTTGTTCCTCGAATAACTCCTCTTAAAATTGAGCTACGAAGTTGAAATTTAGTGCGTACATTTAGTAGAGGTCTCAGATTTGCTTTTTGGGGAGTGTCGACTTTTCAGATTCATTGTACCCCCGCACAGCCCCAAAAATCTAGTTTTCTCATTTTTTGAGTTCGTTCCTCGCATAACTCCCCTCTAAATTGAGCTAAGAAACGGAAATTCGGAATATAGATTTGGTATAGGTCCTGGACATGCGCTTTTTCTTTTATATTATTAAATTAGCATCTTTTGAAAAATTAGATGAACTGATTGAGCATCGGTTAATTTTAAAAAGTATCGCTATTTCTTATTCGATTCTCGAGGACAATTGTCAATGACAAATATAAAGCTGAGGTACATACCTATGAAAATAAATGTATGCCAAAGTAGAACAATAATATAAGTACGTGTGTGATGTGCTTGCCATGTTTGTATACCTAGACTACAAAAAGCAATGACGACAAATCGATGAAAAACTAATTTCATATAACGACTCGGTGGTTTCTTACTTTCTTTCTACCAAGGTAATTTTGTTTATTATTTTTTTTCTTTTCATTTTCTTTTTCTTTCTTTCTTTTTTTCTCTTTTTTCTTTTCTCGCTTAATTAAAAAAATGTACACCAACATTTATAATGCGTCTTCGCGATGGCATCTCAATAACACGTAAATTATTATCGATATAGGTAGAAGGTAGGTACACAAAACCTCGACTGATATTGCCCCCTTACGCCCCTGGAGGTCTAACAATACAATAGAATATCAGAGTATGAGGACACCAACAACAACAACAACAACAACGACGACGACGACTACGAGGACAAAAAAAAAAAAAAAAAATACATGTACGAATACTGAAGGAAATAAAATTCGTAGAATTCATTTATCATTTAGAAGAATTTCCTCGCTCGTGCGAGACATAAACCTCACGACCGACGATCGAATACATAGACATGAGAAGATACACGAACGCACACACAATAATACGAGTAAATTCCTACTACATACAACACACACCTACACACACACATACAAACACAGATACGAGTATACTCCACTCCTCTGAGCAGCACTCGCGCTTTCAACGACGATACATTTAAGCCGCCAGACGACGATTTATTCTTTCGAAGACATTTTAAAATAATTTTCTTTTAGTGTTAAGGGAAACGCGAGCGATGGCGCGGCGTGGTTAATTCAGTCAATGGAAGAAATAAGTTCACGGTGATAATAAATATAAGGCTCACGCTGTGTGTCGATGGAAAACAACGCAACTGCAGACAGCAATTCGTCTAATGTGCTATAAACTCGCGCTTCTACGCTATGTAAGGCTTATTCAGTGTTTTTTTTTAAGGGGGAGGTGGGGTGGTTTCAACCCTCTCTTCGTTAATTTCGTATACCCCATCGTCGTCATCGTCGTGTATAAATCTCTCTCTTTCTCTGAACGAATAGCAAAAAAATTTCAGACGATTTGAGGTTTCAGCGGGTGTTCCTCGAGTAATTTTTAAAAAACTAAGATTTCAAATAGGATTTTCTTTTTTCGTTTTTTTTTTTCGTTTTTTCGTTTTTTTTTTATTGCTTATAAGATGTATATACGAAAGAAAATAGAAAATTGAAGATTGCGAAAGCGTTAACGGATTCGAATTAGGCATTGTGAAAGTTCAACGATCGAAGCTTACGTTAAACTTTTATATATTTTTTTTTTTGCGATATTGGAACTGTTTAGTTTCGTTTTGAATTTGAATTTTTTTTACATTATGAAATGGATTTGTACATTTATAACATGGTCATATTTGATATTAGATTATAAATTACTTACTTCATTGAAAAAAAAAAAATCGATGACGGGAATGAATTTTTCATAACTTGTAAATTATTTCTTCAAGGTGACGTCGATAATGGAATCTATGGAAAAAACGAAAAAAAAATCAGAGCTTCAATTAAAAATTAAGTATAATATCCTAAAGGAATTTTTTGAAGATTGAAATTTTGATTATAATAATAATGGAAGAGAGATGAAAACATCAAAGGACCATTTTACTATGGTGGAATCCTATAAGAACAGGGATGATGTTTTCAATGCTACTGAGCATTTTTCTAACCAAAAAACCAGCCAACCAGTCGACCTTTGATCACCGCAACGAATTATCTTGAGCCCCCCTCCACTGAATAAATTTGTTAGTTTTTACTTTTCTGTCAATCAATAGTAAGGGCAAGAGGCTGCAATGGAGCTAAAAAGTTGACAGCACCAAAAAGTCACATCTAGGATCTATACTAAATCTACATATCAAATTTCAACTTTCTAGCCCTAAACTAAAATTCAGGCACTTTTCCATTTCCGGAAAAAATTCTAGATCATGAATACGCAATATAACCACGTCAGAATTTCAACATTGAGTGCAAAAATCATTCGTAATTACCTTTCATCGCGAGTTTTTGATCAAAAACACTCTTCACTCCATTTTGACATTTGATTCCATTATCGACTAGCAAAATAAAAATTATACTGTCATCTATCATAACAAGTTTTAGATCAAAACCTTCAAGTCAAAAATCAAAAACGTAACATCAAAAATGGGCATCAAAAGAATAAAATATATACCGAGCAGTGTTTTCAAAATTCTTTGATTTCGTTGTTTTTTTTAATTTTTTTCACTGTCTAATTTTTGTTATTTGTTGATTTTTTAATTTTTAATTTTTAATTTTTAATTTTTTCTAATTTTTAATGATTTTTTTTAATTTGTGATTTTTCTATTCTTTTCATTTGATTTTTTTAGTATTTTTATTTTAACCTTTTTTGAATTTTCAATTTTTTAGATTACACATATCCATGTAAACATTTTAACGCAAAGTCCAAAAACCATTCTTCATCATCTTTCATCGCAAGTTTTTGTCTAAAAAAGTAAACTTCAAATCATAAATCAAAAATGTTACATTAAAAACATGAAATCAAAAACATCACATCAAAAACGTCACGTTTTCAGAAACTGATCCCTACAAAAAACAACTACGACGGGTTTAGGGACCCAATGAGACTGAAAAGTCACCCCCCCGCGCATCTACGGCTCCTACTAAGGCTGCATACAAAATTTTAACTTCTTTGCTCAATTTGGAGGGGAGTTATGCGAGGGACAAACTCTAAAAATAAGAAAATCCCCAAAAAAACAACTTTTCTGTGGTTGTGCGGGGTGCATTGAGACTGAAAAGTCGAAACCATCAGAAGGCACATCGACATTTTCCAGTACATCCACATACTAAATCTCAACATCCTAGCTTAATTTGGAGGAGAGATGGAGGAGGAGAGAGCGCTTTTTCATCATCAAAAAGGGTAAAATCCCTCATATCCCCCTCACGAATAACCTTTTGAGTTGTCTATCGGCTGACTCAAAAGGAAACAATTTTTGCAATTTCAGCTCTTCAGGACCCCTCCCCCAAATTTGGGTAAAACTGAATTTCAACACAAGGTCAACTTTACTCCAGAGTATTAAATCTGCCCCTAATCTAAGCTTACTTCTCAGATTTGATTGATTTTAATTGATATCGAGCTGAGCGAATCATTTTTAGTTTCGGGGCAGGGCAGAGGGAGGGGGGAACTACCACATCCAAGAATGGTTATTTGGTTTTTAGACATTTTCCAGATGTCTCCAGAAATGTAGAATTTGATAAATAAAGATCACAATTTTCTGTATTTTGTTCTGGAAATAGTCATAAAAACACTAAACCAGAGATCATCTATAGAACTGATATGAAATTCAATAACAGAGATAGAGATTATCTTGAAAGCTTACATAGCTCCAAAGATACTAAAAAAAAAATCAAGAAGAAAGTTGTAGAGATGAAGATGATGGAGGAGTTGGACCTAGATATGAAAAAGATCTGTATTACAATGCTGAAAATGATCTTTGGAGTTTAATACTAAAGATGCATCTTTAGAACTGACTTGAAACTGAATCGTAAATCTCTTGACAGAAAGAAAATCTATAACTCAATTCTAGAAATAAAAATATTCAGAGAACTCAGATCTAGGAATGAAGAACATCTGAATCACAACATTACCCTTCAAGCGTCAGTATTTTGTTCTGAAGACCATCCTTAGAAGTGATTTGAAACCCAGTACCCAAGATATAGATCATTCTGGAACTACATAGCACTAAAGATAAAGAAGATCTAGAACCCAGTTCTAAAGATGAATGTACTAGAGAACTTCAATCTAAAAACGAAGAAGATGTAGACGAAAAGGCTAAAGATTAACCTTTAGAATTTTGTAACGAGTAAGAGCAAGAGAATACTAATCAAATAAGAAGATATGAAATGGAAACGAGTTTATACATACTATTTTCCATCTTCCTATTTGATTTAGTATTTTGTTCTAGAAAATTAGAACTGATTTGAAACACAGAGAATAAGGCCATTTTGAAATTGCATAGGTTTGGGGATAAAAGTGGTCTAGAACTCAACTTCAAAAAATGAAATTGATAATGAACTGGGATTTAGAGACAAAGAAGAGTTGAACCACAATACCAGGGATCATCTTTGCACTTTGTGCTGGAGAAGATCTTTAGAATTGATTTGGAACTCAGCATCAGAGATACAGATTATGTAGAACTTACTTAGCTCTTGAGATAAGGAAGATTTAGAACTCAATTCTAAAGATAAACTGACCAATGACCCACGAATGAGAATTAGTGAAAAGCACCTCTATCAGGCAAAACGAAAGGACTCTAAACTGCAATCCATTAACTTCTGGAGCAGCAAATTTCGATATTGATATTTCAGGGTCTATAGGTAATAGTATACTGATTCGAAACTCAGCACTGCACATCAAGATCATTTTAAAATTTCATAGCTCTAGAGATATAGATAATGGAGAACTTGTATCACCAAAGATTACGAAACTAGGACCATAGACTACCAACCTACAGATCCATTTTTGGTATTTTGTTCCAGAAAATATCTTCAAAACTTTATTCCAGAGATCATCTTTAGAACTGGTTTAAAATTCAGCACCGCAAATGAAGATCATTTTGAAATTCCACAGCTGTAGAGATAAAGTAAATAGAGAGTTCACTTTAAAAGGTAAAGATGATAAAGAACTTAGATTCAGAGATTTAAGAAGATCTAGATTGCAACACTTGAAATTATCTTTTGTGTTGGTTCCAGAGACTATCTTTCGAACTTGGTGTTAGAGATGTTCTTCAGAATATAGATTTAGAGTCAGCTGAACATTATGGTTCAAAATTTGGAAATGCAGTGTTGCCAATTTCAAGGATTCAAAAGATAAAATTTCTCTCACATTGTAAACCTTTTCCCCCTCCTTCATCCGCCAGCCCAATACAACAAAGGTGGGAATCTGGAATAAGTAATTTTCAAAGGTATAATGGAATCTAATGATCCTATGCGCACATTTCGGTGCACATAAATTTCTTTTTTCAGCAGAAATAATAAATACGCTCAAGTTGTCTCACATCCACTCGCAGCTCTGAGAAACTTTTTTGGGCAATAGGAGCAGTTTAAAATCACACCTCGCTCACCCACCAAACTTTGTTAAAATTCTATCAGCTAATCTGTAAATCATATTTTTCCACGCTCAAGAACGAAGCTCTGATCCACAAAAGAAAAACCTCTTTCATACTGCGAAACCCATCGATGTTGATTTTTTTGTTGTTGTTGTTGTTGTTGTTAATTTCCACCTGCCGAGCACAGCTAGCAGCTTTCAGCCAATTGGAAATATTTCGCATTATTATCATTGTCTTTGTACGTACGCAGGTATGTAGGCGTGTTTGCAAACCGCTCGCTTATAATTCCCCCACTTTAGCACAAGTAGAGTAGGCACTTCTTGGCCAGCGTATGAGAGAAAAAAAGAACGATGAAAAAAAAACCATGTAAAAGAAAGAACGTGCTTAGCGAGAAAATAAGAAAGACAGACAGATAGATGATGAGAGGCCTTAACTTGTACGTAGAAAATGAAAGAAAAAGACAGACAGAGAGACACACACATACACACAATTCGCAGCAGTAAGCCAGCCGGCCAGGGTAGCACGAGCGAGGTAAATACGACGTATAAACTGGTAAATGCGAGGCCGCCTCTGACGACGACCCCCCAAAGGCGATACTTATTAAGGTGATAGATGCGATCTAATGATAGGTAATGGCGCTGTTTCAACCATCAGCACCACACCCCAATCAAAGTAATATTTCTTCGCCATCTGCAATATCGCCATTTACCAATACACTCGCTCACATACACGAGCAATTCAGCACACCAACAACCCATCTGCACCGTGCTATTCACCAAGACAGATAGAAACGTAAAAAAGAGACATACGACGGGGTACCTAGGTAAATAGGGGGGAAAACTCTTCGCACTTACATATCCCGCCGTTTTTTTCTCTCCTTTTTCCCAGCCTTTGAGGTTTTCCTTGGAGAAAAAAATAGTGCCAGTTGATTAGCTGTGTAATTTTTTTTTATTATTATTTTTTGGTTATAACTGATGCGGAGGACAAAAGAGATGACCATCTACTTGCCATCGTTGTGTCGTAAAATTCCATTTACGTTGAAAATTGAATTTTTTACTCGAGCAATTTGCCCTCCCCGCCTCCTTTTGCCGTGTCCTTTCTTATCGGCTGCATTTATCAGTCTGTTTAATTCTAACCCTTGCGAAGCTGATGACGTTCTTTGTCATTAAATTAGCTATACAAATACGAGCACGTAATGCGAAGCCTAGCATCAGCGATACCTACGTAAGGACGACGCCATTGCCAGCTCCCAAACTCCTCGTACAACCCGATAACTTCGCCGTGTTCCAAGTTCACGTCAAAGTTGATGGATTTGCGCGTTTGCGAGCGAACTTGTTAAATTGGTCGCGGTACACAACTTTCACCCTGTCTTCTTACTTTGGCTCGCTTATTCTCTCAGTCTGGCAGCTTTGCCTTTTGTTGCACTATCTCGCTTGTTTGTCGGCTCATTTCGAAATATCATTTTTTATTCTTCGCGTTCGCGTTTTGATTCTCTCTCTCTTTCTCTACCATTCCTCGTCTCGTACCTCAATGTAAAGCACGGTAAAGCAGAGGTGTAGTTATACCAACTACGTTAGGTATAGTTTTTTTCTCCCTCTTCGTCTGTGTTTCTTACTCTCCCTTTGTAGCAGCACATCACCGACGTGTTGGCCGGGTAGCTAGGTTGCGAATTTCCTTTTCGCTGTAACTCGTTCTCTATCTCTCTCACTCTACTCTCGGGGGCTGGCTCATTTTAATAAAATAGTTTTGCATTAAATCTAATCATTAATCATAATTTTTCAACGCACGCCGCACTAACTTATGCTGCCGCGTACAAAATGAATTGCTTTTCCGTTAATTCGTATTCGACAACTTTTTCATTTAAAAAGAGCCAGCATAACGAGTGAACGAGGCCTATGCCACGACGGGAGCGGACGAGCGAGAGTAAAAAAATCTTGCCAAGTTTTTTTTTACTCTCCGTCACACCTCCGACTCTACAGCCAGTTATTTTGTTTTTCGCCGGCAAAGTTTTTTTCTTTCGCAGCGAGAAAAAAATTCTAGACTTTAGAGCCGGTGGGGTGGTGGTGGTAATAAATGGATTAAAATTTTTAACCCACCACGTGCGATTTTATTACGAAAGAATTCCAGATGAAAGAGCTTCACACTATGTACTGTACCTATTTACAGCGGCCAAGATGACGATAACGTTGCAAATTTCATCGTTGCACCCTCCTCCGCTTCCTCTTCGGCGTAATATTCCCTCGGCATATAGTCGTATCTGTGCCTGCCTTATCATCGTACTCGAATAACCGTGATCCTTTTCGTCGCGCTTTGCTCGCTCCGGCTAAATATACTAAGGTATTTTGCCTACTTTCAACACTGCACTACACCTCACACCGAAGCATCACAAGACGTGTTTCTTTTATAACCGAGTTGACATTTTTCAAATTTCAAACACTTGACACGTCACGTCACGTCCGTCGTGTCATCGCCGCGTAAAGTTGTAAAAGCTCCTTGCTTTCTTTTACTTTTTTTTTTTTCTTCTTCTTTCAATGTACCGTGTTTCGTTTTTAGCCTTTCATTCGCGTTGCTGGTAACTTTTTTTTTTAACGCGATTAATTAAAATGCAGTTATGTGTTGGGTACCAGCATAAAAGATGAAATTGTAGGGATAACGATGGAATGAGAAAAATTTACAAAAAAAAAATCCTTTCTATTCTAAATTTAAGCGGTATAATTTGAGATTTGAGTTCCAAGTTCGAGTGTATTTGTAGAAGTGCAGGTGCAACTGTGTTCTTTAATTAATAGTCATGATTCGATGAAATTTCAAGGCCAAAGACAAGTATCATATCAGGAAACCCATACTGAATATTCAAGGTTCATCAATCTGAGACAAATGCAACGAGGAGGGAGTGGCAAATGTCAGCAAAATTCTTTCTGGGCCTGTTAAAGGCCATTAGAACGATTGTTGGGTATGCCAGACATTTATTATTATTTTATATTTTTGCTCTGAAGACTGGATTCTTTAACTCGCGGTTAATATTAACCAAAACCACATAAAGGCTCCCCTACGATATGGTAGTTGACACAGGTAACACAAAATTTCAATTTATACCCTGATCATCATCATCATCATCAATAAGTCTAACTCGTTTACGATCGCATTGCACCTAAAAGAGCACGCCATCTATCACGATCTCGTGCCTGTGAAGCAGCTCTTACCACAGAGCTCATTTGCGCTTTGATGATGTCAGACCACCTGATCGTAGATCTTCCTCTCCCTCTTTTTCCAGGGGCCTTACCAACGAGGATGTCTTTTTCGAGATTTTCGACTTCTCTCCTGGTCACATGTCCAAAATATCCTAGAATGCCTATCTGAAATAAAATACTTGACCTGGCTGGCTCCTGTGTTTCGCTGACGATTGAAATGTTGGTTCGTCGCGCTGTTCAGGGTATCCTCATCATCCTTTGCCAGACCCTCGTCTTAAAGGCGTCGATTCTTCTTTTACCATCCAACTTTATGTCCATGTTTCCGCACCATGTAGAAAAACAGAGAAAACAAGTGATTGCAGAAGTCTCTTCCTTGTCTTTCTGGAGATTTTGTTATTGCATGTGACATTACGCAGTCTGGTGATTGCTGATTTGCTTAGAGTGATTTGGCGCTGTATTTCTGCCGACAAGCCTTCATCTGCTTTGATGATAAGAGTCTAGATATACAAAAGCGTTGGCCTTTTTGTATTAGCTCAGAGCTGTAGAAACTGGAAGATACTTGGCCCGATCCACCACCATGACTTTCGTTTTCGATGCATTAATACGAAGTCCAAGTTTTTCGCTGGTTATCTTCACCAGGTTGATGAGCTCCGCCATTTCATCTTTATCCGCAGCAATCAAGGTGGTATCATCTGCATATCACAGATTGGAGATTCTTCTTTCTCCAATAGAAATACCGCCAGTCCAATTTTCAAAAGCTTCGCGAATTATATGCTCACCATAGATGTTGAATAACTGCTGGGACAATATGCCTCCTCGACCTATCCCCTGCTTCGTTTGAAAAGCTCCAGATTCTTCACCACCAACTCTCATCACCATGAAATTGAAATGATATGAGGACTCTACCAAATCTCTTAGAACTTTGAAGAGCTTCTTCCAATTTACGCAGTCAAAGGCTTTAGCGTAATCTATGAAACACATCACTACAGGTATCTATAATTCACTCATCATATATCAACTCATGCAAACAGCTCAGATTTCTCTACGCTAAAAGGATAAACTGGCTACCACTGAAGGACTTGCGAGCCCACAGTGGTCATTTTTGCAAGAAACACCTAATGAGTGCGATAGAACGTAGGACTGATGGTATTTCCATAGAAGGAAGAAGAATCTCCAATCTGCGATACGCAAATGATACCACCTTGATTGCTTCGGATGAAGAGAAAATGGCGGAGCTGATCAACCTGGTGAAGATAGCCAACGAAATACTTGGACTTCGTATTAATGCATCGAAAACGAAAGTCATGGTGGTGGATCGAGCCATGTATCTTCCAGTGCTTTTGTACATCTAGACTCCATCATCGAAGCAGATGGAGGCTTGTCGGCAGAAATACAGCGCCAAAACGCTCTGAACAAATCAGTAATCACCAGACTGTGTAATGTCACATGCAATAACAAAATCTCCAGAAAGTCAAAGAAGAGACTTCTGCAATCACTAGTTTTCTCTGTTTTTCTACATGGTGCGGAAACATGGACATTAAAGGCGGATGATAAAAGAAGAATCGACGCCTTTGAGATGTGGGTCTGGCAAACGATGCTGAGGATACCCTGGACAGCACGACGAACCAACATTTCTATCGTCAATGAAATATGGGAGCAAGTCAGGCTTAGTATTTTATGCAAGAGACGCATTCTGGGATATTTTGGACATGTGACGAGGGGAGAAGTCGGAAATCTCGAAAAAGACATTCTATGCAGTAAGGCCTCTAGTAAAAGAGGGGGGGGGGAGATCTCAGATCAGATGGTCTGACATCATACGATTTTTTTTTTCAAATGGACTATACTCATCCCAAGAGAAGCATAGTTGGAGGTGAAGGAAGGGCATGGGAACTCCTCGTAGCCGAAATTTTAACGAGGTACTGGAATTTATTTACTAATTTTTGGAGAATTTTCAAAAACTTTTCAGCTGTTTCTTGAATGTGACTTAAAAAATAAAAATTTGTAAAAAAAAAGAGTTCTAGCGAAAAAATTTTTTTTCTCCAGGATTTTGGAATGTTCTCATATTGGTTGGAAATTAACTTTGGCCATTAAAAATTTGTATGCCATGTATTGAAAAAGCGAGATCTACCTGACCCAACAGATTTATGTAAAATAACTTTTTGATGATTTTTTCCATTTTTCTACTTTATTTCAACTGTACCTATATAAATTGGCTTATTAAGTATCTTTTCTTATTATTTTATCTCTTGTAAATCAACGTATTTTTTTTTAATTTGTCACATTTTTTTAGTAGCAAAAAGAAATTTCAAAAGGTTTTCTCATAATTTTACCCCTTTACAAACAAAAAATAACTTGTTTCGACCGTTTTTTGTTTTTTTTTTCGATTTTTCGGCTATTAGACGACTTTTCCATAATTTTTTCATTAATTTGCATATTTAAAAAATTTTTTTTTTGTTTTTTTTGAAGCTGTAAAAAGAGAATAATTTTACATCTTGAAGCAAAAACTTGAAGATTTTTGAAAACGTGTTTCAATTTTTCGTATTTTTAGCCTGATTTCTTGTCATATTGTCATTTAAAAACGGAGCTATTGCAGTCTATCGACCTAAGTCAGATGAGAGAGGAGGGGTTATATCAACAAAATTCCTTTTGGGGTCTTATAAGATCATTACGACCATTTTTATTGGCGACAAATGTATATTTTTTTATTTTTTTTAGTTATTTTTTGTAGCTTGTTTTTTTTCCTCAAACACTAAAATCATTTACTCCGCTCGATATGGACCAAAACCGCTTAAATTCAGCCAATAGGTTGAGTTTAGCAGCGGATTTAATATATATAAGTAGAGACGACTTTGTGCCAAAATTCATTCATACCCGGAGCACAAAAACGTAAAAATTGCTTCTTTTTGAGTCAATCGATAGAGCATCCAAAGTTGTACAACATCAACATATTCAAAAATCAGCCTCGTAGACCAATCCGGAGGAGAGGTATTGGGGAGGGGGCCATTTTTTTAATGTTGAAAACATACTGTTCCGCCTCCTCCTCTTCCATTCAGGCAAGGTTGATGTACATTTAGTAGGAGTCCTGAATTTGTCTTTTGGGGGTTTTGATTTTTCTTCCCCAATTGCACTCCTCTGGTTTTCGAGAGCAGCTTTTTTTGTTTTTTGAGTTTGTTCCACGTGTACTTATCTTCTTTCCCAAATTGAGTTAAGACGTTGAAATTTGGTATGTAGGGGGTCCTAAATGTGCCTTGGAGAGGGGAAGAGGGTTCTTCTATTCGCACCGATATCTACCTGTACCCCCTCTTGTCAAAAAGAAATGAAAATCGGGCTTAAACAGCGACACCTTGAGGTATATTTTTTTTTTAGATATTTTTTGAGTGCATATTTTCCTTTTTTGAAAAGTGAAACCACATTTTTCACATCTTTTGAGCTTTAAGCAGATATTTGGCGTTATTTTATTCCGTAAAGAGAAAAATTTACGGTTTTAAAAATTTTTCCAGTTTTCTTCGTTTTTTTTTTTTGTAGTGATAAAATTACAATTTGAGCGATTTTTTTATGATTGTAGATATAATTGAGAGGGGGGAGGGGTGGTCCAGTATCTTAGTCTTATTACTAAAAAAAAATAATAATAAGGTGATATGTGAGATTTTTTATTGATCTTATTGCTTTCAACCTTTTTGTTCATATATGATGAGAAAATTTACTGTATGAAAACTATGGGAGTATCGCTGTCCGAGCAAAGTGATGGTAAAAATTTTGAAAAATATGTACCAGAAATGGGCGGTTGAAAAATGAGTATTCAAGAGCATCTGTAAACTGAAAGTTGCAATTTTTCTGATTTTATTTCTGCAAATTGTTAATGTTTAGATTTGTGTGATAACATTTGGCAGGTTAATTCAGCAGTTGAGGAAGATGAACCCCTTCCTTCCTCCTTATCCCTGCAATTTGTGTCGTTTTTTTGCGTTTCTACAACTTCATAATGACATTTCGACGGTTTTTATTTGAAATATTTGCCATTTCTGAATTGTTTTTTCTAATAAGCCCCCCGCACGCGTTATTTGACGGTGTAGATTTGAGGGGAAGGGGTGGTAATCGAATATCAGTCCTGCAACAAGTCAACCACTGGTTCCAACTCGAGGTAGACAATGTGTAATAAAAATCCGTGATCTATGATTTTTTTTTCATTTTATCATGCGAGAAAAAAGTGTGGTTGGGGATGGCGAGGGGGTGTCCTATGATGAAACAATTCGATATGAAAAAAATAAAACACGAAAAGATTCAGAAAAAGGTCATCGAGTTAAATTCGAATCTACCGGTAAATAACCTTGCGTACTTGCGTACTCGTGACTTTTTTTTTTCACAAAATAAGCGCACGAGGTAGATAGATTATGTGTAATTATATTTTCTAACAAATTTAACGTTTTTTTTTGTTGTTGTTTTCGCAATATTTTTCAATTTCGTTACACATTTACTCGTGTACTTTGTTTTATATAAGATTCATCATCGTGCATCTTTTAAAAGTTTAGAAACGAATTTACGAGCTAATTTTATTCTATTACGCTTTAAAATTTGAACTCTGCCGCATGCGAGTTGTATAAAGATGCAAAGAGGCCACCAACATTGTACACTTAGTACTTATGCATTACCTGTATCTATGGCGTAATTTCAGACCACTGTTGGCGAAAATCACCTCCTCATCCGTATTTATACCAAGAAAGTTTCATCGAGTCGAAACTTTACTCTCTGTCGCGTCTCTTTCTCTTTCTCTCTCTCTCTCTCTCTCTCTCGTAACACAGCTTCAAAGGCAACACAAGAAACGACACGGAAGTAGATGATAAAACCACGTTAGGAAGTACAAAAAAAAAAAAAAATGAGAAAAAAAAACAAGCCCTGACCCATATTCTCGCAAAAGTTAAGATTATTAAAGGCAAAACATGGTATAGCGAGCGACGAGCGATGATGGTAGCATGAAAACGCAACGTGGATGACGATGGCCTGGTGTGCTGGTGTGCTCAGATCAAATAACTTTTTCAAGCACTTTAGAACTGTACGCTTTTAATTTGATCCGGCTAAAAAGCCGAGAGTAAACCGTCGATTAAAACGTTACGCTGTGTGGAATGTAAAAATTAGAATAATTTTAAATTCTAATCACCGCTCGCGTACAGTTTATTACATCGCTTAAACATTGTCATTACAAGATAGCACTTTAATTTTATGAGCGTTTTTATTAGCCACATAAAATGAAAAAAAAAAAATAAAAAAAAAAGAGCACTGGTAAAAATAAACTAGTAGTCGGTTAATTTTTTGTTATGAACGAGCGAAGAAAAGAGAGGTAGAAAAAAAAAAGCACGCCAAAAGGCGTACAAATATAGTATACCGGTATCGTATCGTATCGTACGTATAGGTAAAGGTATATACTATGTACCGACCTAAGGTACGGTAACAGGTAAGGTAAAGAGAGAGGTAAAGTAGCGAAGAGGTAAAGAAAAAGGTAAAAGTACATCATACAGACGACAAAAAAAATATAGAAAAAGAAAAGAGCAGACAGATCGATAGAATTACTAAGAATCTTTTTAAAAAGGTTTTAACATTCAATTACGGTTTTTTTTTTCGTTTTACCATCGCATCGCCCTCGGTCGTTGTAGTCAAGCGCATCCCTTCACCTCCTTCCAATTTTTTTTTTTTTTTTTTTTTTTTTTTTTCATAATGCTCGGTATACCACGAATTGTCGTCTTATATACGAGTATATTTCCTAAATAAATATATCTACGTTTGTGTGGTAACATTTTTAACGATATTAATTTAATATAAGTATTTTTTTTTTTATCGGTAGTTGAGAATCGTTTTCAAAGCTTTTATGCGAGGGTGGCGCTGGCGGTGATAAGGCTATGCCACCAAGGCTCGTTGGTCGTCGCCCCCTCACCTCCCCTACCCCTCGTGCCGGCCCTACAATCGCGTTTATGATTTATCTTGGTGAATCGATTCGCCTTCAATTTACACTGCGAAAAGTATATCTACCGTGGTAGTTTTTCATTTATCGTACCTTCTGTCACCGGCAGTTCTGCTCGATGTGCTGTAAAGGTATACTTTACCAGTACATTGGTGCTGTACGGTGTACGGCGTATCGTATACCTACCTACCTTTGAAAGAATGTACTTAAATTCGTGGCCAAACGAAAAGAATTAATCAGCTTAAACGTACACGTAGGTATATAGCTAAGTCGATTTTCACGTTACTCTTTCGTGTGGGAATCTTTCCAGCGAGCGTTCGATTCGTGGAATTGCCATCGGTGATACATACACACGTATCCTTGGAGGGGTAATTAGGTTGAAATACAGAAACGCCAAAGGGGAGCAATATTGGCGGCAGGGGAGCCGAGAGAAATGAAAAATACGTACTGTGTCCATAATTAATCTTATACTGTATCAAATACATGTACCTTTGCTTATACTTAGTAGACCTTTGTTTTATATGATACGTACCTAATCTGTACCCAATCTATACCTAATGAGCTTTCTATACGTCGTGTTATGCAGTCGAAGATAGTTGAAAATATCGTTTCGAGTATGTTTCCCAAGCTGTAGAAATTTTGCGGTTGATTTTTTTTTTTTTTTTTCAAAGGTAAAGGAGATAAACGAATTGTTTCATTCTTGGAATAAGAGATACATTGCGATGCTTTTTTCTTGATCAGTGGTTGGAGTAAAGGAAGATATTGGAGTAAGTAGGTGGACCTCAAAAAACTACTATTCCAGGCTATGATGAGGTGAAGTGGGGTTGAAAAGTTCAAATCTCTAAAAGACTTACCCAGCAACCCTACTAAATTTACATATAAAATTTCAAACTTCGAACTCGATTGAGAGGTGGGATTTGGGAAAGACAAATGCTAAAAATCACTAAAATTGCCCGAAAAACAGTTTTTTTTTTTTATGGCTATGAAGTAGTGAAGTGGGTCAGAAAGTTTAAAACCCCCAAAAGACACGTCTAATTTCAATTTAAAGGGGAACTGCGGGAAGTACAAATGGCTCATTACTTGTTAAAACGACTCGAACAGCAACTTGGGTCTTTCGATCTCGTTCAAAATTTTTTTGCGAGTTCCTCTCAGTGATCGAGAAAAAAAAACCACTGTCATTTCGGCCCTAATCCATCAGGAAAGTGGCGAATGGCTGGTGCAATTTTCGAATAATTAAGATTTTTTGTCAAAAAATTGAACTTTTGAGGCTGATATTTTAAGATTAGTTGGACTTGAGCGAAATCCCAATGCTTGCAATTAAAAATCTGAAAAATTACTATTAGTAGGCATTTTTATGTTTGTTTCAATCAATGAATTATCAAAATGGAACCTCAACACAAAGGGAAAGGGGCGAAGAGAAGCCTAATTTTTGGCCAAAATTCAATAAAATAGAAAAAGTGATATGACATATTGATTCTTACTAATGCAAAGATGCCAAGTTTGAATGTCGGCTCATTTGTTTTTGTTCGATCCCCCCAAAACGCCCCCACCAGCCCTCTCATTACGGTCAAAATTCAAAAAAATTGAAAAAATTAACTGACACATGTATTGTTTTTAATTTGAGGTCGCTGAGCATAAAAGTACATGTGTATTTTAGGTCTGTCCTACGATCTTAGTAATGTCAATTTAGTAAGAATCGATGGGCTGTGTACGGTTTTTGAAGGCGCCGGAGGAGGAAGCGGACAGGAGATCAGGAAACCGATCTAAAAAATAAGTGAATATTTATGCTCAGTGATCTCAGATCAGAAGCAATCGATATGTCAATTCATCGTTTCAATTTTTTTCAAATTTTGACCATATCAATGGAGTATGGTGGAAAGGGGGCTGTTTAGAAGGATTGAATCAAAAAAGTAATCCAATATCCAAACTCAACGTTTTCAAATTACTACAAATCAATGTTACTTCATTTTTTCCGTTTTTTTGAATTTTGACCAAAATTGAGGAACCCTTTCGGCTCCCCCCCCCCGTGTTGACATCGCTTTTTGAAAGTTCATTAATTGGAACAAACATAAAAAGTTTTATTCATGGTAATTTTTTCAGATTTTTAAATGAGACCTTTCAATCTTTATACTCATCATGAAAAGTTGAGCTTTCATATCAATTGTTCGTGATTGAACTTTTGATATTTTGACCATTAATTCTGAAACTACGTTGGATTGGCTATAAAAACACGTTGACCGATTTTTAACCAATCTCAAAGTACGGCCATTAAAATTTAACCTAATTTAAAAAAGTCGCAATTGTTCGAAAATTAGAAGGGCCCCCCCCCCTCGCTGCTTATTGGGTTAAGGCTGAAATTACAGCGAGTACTCACAATTGAAAGACATTTTGTGCCAGAATAAGCCCAATGTCATTATTTGTTTTTTTGTTTGAGGTTTAATCTTTTGATAATTTTTGAGAGTTGCTTGTCGTGTTTTACTTCTTGCTTTTTTGTTGGATCTCTTGACTGTTGGTGTTTGCGTCCTTGTTTTGAGATAAATTTTGGTTTTGATTCGTGACTTCATCAGATGAATCTTCTTCAGAATTTTTTTCTTGGGCTTCCATGTCATGTAATTGTAATTCATCTACCATTTCAAATTGCTGGACCATTCTCAGTTTTTCGTACATAAATCTTCCCATCTCGGTGCCAAACATGATATACTTCCAACACATGAACACACGTCTGTTTTCACTGCCCACTGTGCACATGGTTTCAGGATAAATAGTGTCACATGACACAGTTCTGGTGTGAGACTTCTGACAGCAAAAATGGCACACTTTTGGCAATGCTTCAGTTCAACCGAGATTACTAAATATCTGCTAAACTCATAATGACGGTGACATTAAAATGGTGCAATTGTAGCACCAGGATGATTCCATGGTGACTTCATTATGACATGGCTATGACATTACTATGACATATTAATGGCATGTATTTGACTCATCTGTGACACGTTTCTGACGCCATAATGGCACACTTCTGACGTGATAATGTCACATTTCTGATGCAAAAATAAGACCTCTTGTTGTAAAAATGACATGTTTCTGGCATATTTCATTTTCCATTATACTGAATTATTATTAATATTAAAGTATTAATGATAATTATTTTTTTATTTATATTGACTTACGAAATTTTTCAATTTTTTTTTTGCCGATGGTGAAATTCGAACCTGAATCCTCTTGGGTACAAATCGACCTCTTTAGCAATTCAGCTATTGTGACAGTTAGCATAAGAAGACCTAAAGGGCATTAACTACTTTATTTTTTGGTCCTAACGATGATACGACTCCACTAATGTGACTTGGTAGTGGCGTGCTTCTGACGACCGTGTAAAGTCGATTTGATACTGTTATGACATGTTTTTAATGCTGCGTGGACTTGACTCTGTTTTGGCAGTACACCATTGCCATATGAATGACATCTGACATGCTTTTGACTTGATTATGACACAGATGTGGCTTATGAGTGACACACTTCTGACAACATTATGACACCATTCTGACGCAGATCTGACATGCTTCTGACAAAATTCTAACACAGTTCTGGCATACTTTTGACACTATTCTGACACATTTATGGCGTAATTTTGATGCTACTTTGACACATTTCCAACGCAATTGTGACATATTTTCAGCAGTGTCAAAAATATGTCACAATTGTGTCAGAGCTTTGCCAAACTAGTATCAAAAGCACGCCATAAATGTGTCAGAATAGTGTCAAAATCATGCCAAAACTGTGTCAGAATAGTGTCATAGTGTTGTCAGAAGTGTGCCACTCCTAAGTCACATTTGTGTCATAATCGAGTCAAAAGCATGTCGGATGTCATTCATATGGCATTAGTGCAGTTCCAAATCGAAGTTAAAAGTATGCTACTACTGTGTCAAAAAGGTGCTATAACATTGTCAATAATATGCCACTATCAAGTGACAAAATGAAAGTCTGCCATTTATATGTCAGTAAAGTACCAAGAAAAAGCGCCGTTCATACGACACATTTGTGCCATGATAGTGCTACACAATGTTTGTATCAGAAATATGTCATTCGTGTGCCGCAAACGTGTCAGTTGAAATATCACCTTTATGTCGTATTTATGCCAATAGAATATAATCTTACAAGTGTTGGAAATATGTCATTTATACGTCATTAATGCGCTAACAAAAATGTTAAACTTACAGCATATCTGTGCCATGGATAGTGTCAACAAATATGTGTTAGAAGTTCGCCAGTAATTTATCGTTCAAATGTCACCTGAGACTCAAAAATTCGCCAAAATTATACCACTTTTGTGGCATAGAATATCGATGCCATTTCTCTGATTGAAATTGACACAGTAATTGCAATGTCTATTAAAGTGGGCGCAGCAATCGTTATTCTGATTGGTTAAAATTTTTTAAAGCTTGATCCAATATGTACTGACTTGAAAATAACGCGTCACATGACACCGAATTGACGATATTTGCGCGACGGATGGCTTATCTGACCGAACTCCCAGTAAATACTATTATAAAATTTCTCAATAATTTTGGGGGCAGGATTTTTTTTTTTTCATTTTTTCGCACTTCCTTTGCTAAATCGACGATCACGATCTCAAAATGCAATTTAACTCCATAAAGGAATAGGGACAGCTTAGCTCGGTACGACCTCGTCGAACCATCGCAGTCGTGCTTTTCGGCGGCCAATTTTCATCTATCGGTTAATAATATGTACGGGTAGTGAATGCCGAACATGTTAACAAGCTTATATAAGGTATTTGGCGGAAAACGAGTATATACGGTAAGCTTTGTAATTGCATAAACCAACCCCTGAATGCCTAAAGACTGTTTATATTAACACAGCTTTGTCATCGCGTTGTCACATTTACATGAAAGCCTTTTCCACCTTTGTCACATTGCGCCATTGCGTCACACAGTATGGAAATGTTTCGTACGCCCTGGAGGTTTTCAATTTCTCCAGCTTCTCACCGCATCCTGTAGTACCGTATCTATTTATAATACACAGTACGAACGATTGCAATTTTCCTGATAGGACGTCAATGACGACTAATACCCATCTAGCTGGTATATCTGCATACCTTGTGTGGTAAGAAAATACTCGCTAATGTGCGTATAAAGTACTAAGGTCTAAGGTAGCTAGGTATTGTATACGTGTAGCCAGTCTATAAGTGTGGGTATGTATTTACGACACGACGATTTCATTCATGTCGAGCATCACGTTGTATTAACCATATTTTCCGTATCTGTAAGTATAATTTGTTGCTAACTCATGATAAATTATACTCCGCCACACCTTCGGGCCGTTTGTCGCAAATTATCTATTCGCGGTTTTTCCGCGTACGTACCCAACTACCTATCTGTTTTTTCGCTGATGTTTCACTTTCATATCCACGTAGCTGTACTTTACCAGCAGCGTGGCTCGACCAATTCAATAAAAACGGATTTTAAAATGATTAATTAGATAATAAAACGAAACGAGTTGTGTGCGAGTACTTATATTTTCTAAATATATACGTACAATGTTCCCAGGTAGTATCCTTATATACCCTACCAACTACGCTCACCAAGTATATCGTTTCGCTTTGCAATTACCTACACGTATATGCGAATAATATACATATTTTTTACTTAATACCTAACTATGCAGTTGTATACATATGAACGAGTGTAGTTGAGTTGGAAACCGATTGCGAGATGCAAAATAGCAGCAGTACGAGTGAATTGTAAAATGTGCTTATAGAATATTAACCGGCTGCTGTTTTCAGCGTCCCGTCACATTGTATACTCCACTTACTCAGATATACCTTCTTGTGCAGATGGTAGCATTGGAACCGAGCAGTCGATATTCGCGTGTCATTCGTGTCAAGTTGAAAGCATTAGAGATGGCCAATGCGAACGGCCACAGTTTTAACAGCTGTTACGTTCTTTGGTTTGGTGCTTCGAAACATTTTGCATAGTTATTGACTCCGTTTCGGTATGGTCATTTGCCTTAGCACTGCTGGAATGAGATAATTTTTGTTTTCTTTCTTTCTTTCTTTGCCAAAGATACAGATTTAATTTTTTTAGGGATCAAGTTTGTGTTGGGAGAGAGAATGGGTTGGAGTTGGTAGAAAATTGTTTTATTGCTGCGGAATACTCGTAGGATGGACAGATGATAGAAATTTTTGAATTTTTTCAATAGCCGAGTGATCCGAAAATTTGCACATTTTGGTCCAAAACTATTATCCCCAAAACAGCACTGCCGGGTAAGAAAGGCTGAATCGGCTCTTGGCTGGGATTTTCAAACCATCCAGTGTAAGCTGATCTGTAAGGTCTTTTAGTCCTCCCCCCCCCCAGCTCACCCCTTCCTACCGATATCGCCCTAAATATGTTCGAAACACGAGTTAAGCTTATCAATTTTTATATTCTATAACTTTCAACCGAATTTTTTCAAAATTGCAGAAATTATGAACCATATCAGAAGTCATGCCTAGAAATTTTTTCAAATTTTTTCGATCATCTTTTCATCGGGAAATGCGCACTTTTACATTTCAAACCCGAATATCTACACGTGGAGGAACGAAAAAAAATGTATATTATGTAGCAGACATATAAATCTGTAACATGTTTTTTTGTAGACTTTTTTTTGGTGGTGGAGGACCTTTAAAAATTTGAAAAACCACGCCTTTTTTACTCATTTTTCGAGCTTAAAATAGCGATTTTCACTCGTATATTTTTGCCCCTTAAAATATGTTCTATTGGACTGATCTATGTTGGATTATGGCCATTTTTACTCAAATTTATTCATTTTTATCGGTTTTGGTTATCAGCCTGATTTTCTATGGCATGTTGTCGATGAAAACCAGGCTTTTACGGTATATCGACCTAAGGCAGGTGAGGTGGGAATATGAACAGAATCCATTTTAGGGTCCTGTAAGACCATTACGACTATTTTTAGCCATGTTAGATGTTCATTTTACTTTTTTCCCTGATACTAAAACTTATTTGCTCAGCTCTACACCGACCAAAAATCGATCAAATTTGGGAAATAGGCCTCGATTAGCGACGGGTTTGATATTCTGGAGTAGGGGTTACTTCCGGTCAAAATTCAGTCATCTCCAAATTTGGGCAAGGGGGCGCTGAGAGGCTAAAATCGCAAAAATTGTTTCTTTTTAAGCCGATCAACAGACAATTTATAGTTGCGTTACATATCCAAAAATCAACCTGTCAGGTAGATTAGGAGGGTAGATAGGAGATGTTTATTCCTTTTTGACTTTGAAAGAGAGCTGTCCCCCAACCCTTCATTGAGCTACGAGTTGAAATTTGGTGTATAGACTGAGTAGGGGTCGTAGATGTGCCCTTTTTTAGCGGTTTAGACTTTTCAGACCCATTGCACGTTTTCAAAGACCCAAAAATGTGCTTGTTTCGAGTTTGTTCCTCACATAATTCCCCCTCCAAATTGAACTAGAAAGTTGCAATTTGGTATGTAAACTTGGGAATGAGGATCGTTGAAAAAAAAAGATTTAGTTGTAGTCCTACATGTGTCTTTTGAAGGTCTCAACTTTTCAGCCTCATTGTATCTCCTTCCAGTACCGAAAAAATGATTTTTTTGATCGGTTTATTTTATTTTTCTTGGAGTTTTTTCCTCCCATAAGTCCCATTCCAATTGAGTTGGAAAATCTAAATTTGGAATGTAGATTTAGTACAGGTCCTAGATGTGCTTTTTAATAGTGCGACTTTCCTTCTCCCTTCAACCCTCTCTCCCTGCTTACCACATATTCGGTTTTTTCAATACTTTTTTTTCGATAACATCGTTGGACGATTGCCAAGTTCAAAGCATTCGCACATAAAAACCAACTTGTCAGTAGGCTTAGATTGACATGGGATTACATATAAATGAGTGGAGATGACTTCGAGTCAGAATTCAGTTGTCCAAAATTGAGTGAGTGGGTGCTAAGGATCTAAAATTACAGAATTATTTTTTCTTAAACTAATGTACGAATAGTTGAAAATTGTGTAGGATATTCAAAAATTGACACCTCCGAGTTTGAGTTAGGGAGGGGGGAGCATATGGGAGGTTTCACCCTTTTTTTTTTACCTTGACAGAGTCGACTCCTTGTTTAAAATTCCCCTCCCCCCGCGCGGGTATAATTGAATTGGAAGACAGAAATTTGACATGTATTTGTAAATTTTGTAGACGTGCTAGATATGTGCTTTCTGAAAGTTTCGACATTTCGACTCTTTCGCACAATTTTGGGGTAAAATAGCATTATGAAAATTTGTACTGTTTTTCTGAATAAAATTTTCTATGAATCATTTTTTTTACAAAAAATGTAATTTTGCTCTACTTTTTCCGAATTAGTTCAGTATTTCAGATAAAAAAAAAACGGTCGTTTGGTAAAATTTATATTTTTAAAGATTTTAAACCTGATTTTCTCGATCATATTGCTAATGAAAACCAGCCTTTTACAATGTATCGACCAACGGTGGTTAGATGGGGAGGGGTGAGGATTCCAACAAAATCTGGTTTGAGGTCCTGGACGGCCGTTAAGACAATTTTTGGCCATGTCAAATATTTATTTTATTTTTTCCCCAAAATATGAAAAATCATTTATTCTGCTCGATACTGACCAAAATCGCTCCAATTCGGTGAATCGGCTCGGTTTGGCGGTGAATTAGATACATATGAGTGGGGATGACCTTGGGTCAAAATTCAGTTTTACCACATTTTGGGGAAGGGGGTGCTGAATGGTCAAAAGCACAGAAATTGTTTCTTTTTGTGCCAATCAATAGAGAATTCAAAATTGTATAACATACCCCAAAATCAACCTCTTAGGTCAATTAGGAGGGAAGATATGAGGGTTTTTCTTCTTTTTGACCTCGAAAAAGGCATGTTCCTCCCCTCTCTCCCCACCAAAGGGAAGCAGCTAGGAAGTTTAAATTTCGTATGTACATTTAGTTGCGGCACTAGATGTGCCTTTCGGGGATTCCGACTTTTCAGCCCCGTTTCACCCCCTGACAGCCCCGAATATTTATTTTTCCAGTTTTTTCTTCGCATAATTCCCTTCCGAATTGAGCTAGGAGCTTGAAATTTGGTGTGTACAGTCAGTAAGGGCCCTAGATATGTCTTTTGGTGGTTTTGAATTTTTAGCCTCGATGACTGACCTACTTACGACGTACAAATCAGCCTGTTTATCACCTCTTAATCATTCATTCAGAGAGCTTCATCTGGCGCAGATACATGAACTTTTATGGTTGGTTTAATTAAATGACATGTATTATAATATGTGCATTGTATTACCTATTGAAGAAGAGCGCTGTAAAATTAGAACTTTATTGCACATTCTGATAAAGTTATTTGGCTGATTTTGAGAAATAAACCACAATTAGAACGAGGGGTTTAGTTTTCGATACGTGTTTGCAATTTAATAGTAACATTCGCACGCAAGTCATCGTAGACGTACAAAAGTGAACACGTCGGAATAAATGCATTTTCTTAATTACACCGTAAAATAAAAATAAGAACATTGCACGCGTTTCAGGAGGTCCTTATACTGTGCAGTAGGTTAATACGTAAGCATAACTCCGCATACTTATGGGTTGAAAAAATTCATTCGACACGTTGATATAATTACACGACAAGATACGTACCTACATAAGTCGTGGTGGAAAAAATAAAACGAAAAAATAAACGGCTAAAGAAATCTCTCGAAAAGTAAGAGCTCTCTCTATTCTACGTATAGTTAGTCCACTTAAGAGAGAAATTATCCGCAAATTAGCAGCATAAGGGACGCGCAGTGTTAATTAGTTTACGACGACTGGCCTGGGCGAGAGCGAGAACGAAAACGAAGGCGACGAACACCAAGCCAGAATTTTGTCGCCGGTGTTAAACGAGTGAGTCGACTCGAAATCTGCGACTAATTTGTCAAATGGTATTTTATCAGGCGAAATACAAAGGCGCGCCATCAACAATTACCACATCATTCGGTATATATAAGATGAATAAATCTTCCACGTATAAGTTGATCGATACAGCGTACTAAGCTCTGTACGATGTGGTAGGCTAACACAGTCGAGAAACTTTGCAACATTGTTGTCCCCGTACGGACGTCGCGTCTCCCAGATGGTTCGCAAACATAAGTTATAGAAAAATTTTTGAGAGAATTAATTCGAAAAAAAAAAAAAATAGTAGAAATTTTAATTTACGTATAATATACGCCCGCGTTTTGTGGAAACCATCCAAATTTAAATTTCAAAGAAAGAAAACCACCGAAATTATATTTGGAACAACAATTATAATAAACAACGATGTTGATACGGCTGTTTTAATTTTTTTTCTGCCCCTCCCTGCGCTCTCAGACCACCAACGTATTTCATACCATTAACAACGCTGCGAGCTTCTTTTACCGTTTGCACTTCCTCAAATGCCGGCTACCTTTTGCCCAGGGTGGGAGGTATTTTGCTCCTACAGCTCGTGTTTTATTATATAAGATTACCTAGTACACCTTTGCAAGATTTTCCAGCGAGATGAACGTCGTGTTGCACGCAGCGAGCCAAATGTGAATTTATAAACAGTGTTAAAGAGATTAAAAAATTATTTACGAATTATAATAATTTTAAAAATATTACTCTCTCGTCTCGTGTCACCGTTGGGAATAATTTCAGACAAATTGGTGACTTTTCAAAAGCTGTTTGAAGATGTTTCATTGCTACGGCGATGCTTGTGCATGTCTACAGAGATACCCACGAATATGTATAAGTAAGCTACCTAATATCGTATAACACCTCGTTGAAATTAATTCTTTTGTGGTGTAATTTGAAATTAAAAATCTTTCATGTTGGGTAGGTAGGTAGGTAGGTAGGTAGGTAGGTAGGTAGGTAGGTAGGTAGGTAGGT
>FIZR01020196.1:0-12248 GCA_900060175.1 Ferrisia virgata | reverse complement strand
TTAAGGTGGGAGGGGGGGGGGGGGGAGTTTGTCCGAAGATATGACTTTTTCTAATGCCAAAAAAGTAGCAAACCCTCGTATCTCCCCTTCGAATCGACGTAGTAAGCTGATTTTAGAATACGTTATACAACTTTTGATTTCTCGTTGATTGTTTGGAAACTGAATCATTTTTACGAATTTAGACTCTCAGCAGCCCATCCTTTAAAAGTCACGCATGTTTGAATTTTGACCCAAGGCCATCCCCATTCTTGCATATTCAATACGCCGACAATCTGGGTCTACCAGCCCAATTTGGGTCATTTTGGTCGGTATCGAGCCAAGTAAATGATTTTAGTCTGCATGAAAAAAATAAATAAATAATGTAGCACGTCCGAAATTGGCTCATGGTCTTCTAGGATCCTGAAACAGATTTTGACAAGGATATATCTTAGGACTGGGGATCATTTTGTGAAAACGTTACGTTTTTGATTTTTGGGCTTTATGGAGTCTCAAGAGTGGGAAAATTTGATAAAAATTACAATGAAAGATGAGTATTGCTGATTTTTGGACGTTTAAGTGGAAATATCTGAGTTGAGTATTTGAATTTTGATTTGAAGTTTTTGATTGAAAAAACTCGCGATGAAAGATGATTAAGTAAGAATTATTTTCGTACTTTGTATTGAAATGTCGACATGAATATGTTTTTGGACTTTATGTTAAAAAGGGTACAAGTTGAATAAATGTGAGAAAAAAAATTAATAAAATAGAATATAAAAATTAAAAAATTAAAAAAAAATTGAAGATTATTATGAGTGACTTTTGTTCTTCATGTTAAAATGTTACGTTTTGATTTTTGGACTTAATGTCAAAATATCAACATGGATATGTCTTAGGAGTGGGAAAGTTTGATAAAACTCACAATAAAAGATGAGCACAGCTGATTTTTGGACTTTATGTTAAAATGTCTGAGTTGGCATGGATGTGTCTTAGGTTTGGGAGTCATTCTGTGAAAGTGTTACGTCTTCGGTGGGATATTTTTGATTTTTGGTTTTTTTTTGGACTTTATGCTAAAATGTCAACATGGATATGTTATGGACTTTATGTTAAAATATCTGAGTTGACATGGATATGTCTCAGGACTAGGGGTCATTTTGTGGAAACGTTTTTAATTTTTGGACTTTATGTTAAAATTTTAACATGGATATGTTTTAGGGGTGGGAAAGTTCGATAAAACTCACAATGAAAAATAAAGTACGGTTGATTTTTGGACTTTTATGTGAAAATGCCTGAGTTGACATGGATAAGTTTTAGGCTTGGGGATCATTCTGTGAAAGCGTTACGTTTTCGGTGTGCTTTTTTTGATTTTTAGATTTCATGTTAAAATGTCAACATGGATATGTCTTAAGGGTGGGAAAGTTTGATAAAAATCACAATAAAAGATGAGTATGGCTGATTTTTGGACTCTATGTTGAAATGTCTGAGTCAAGCATTTGATTTTTGATTAGAAGTTTTTGATCAAAAACTTGGCATGAAAGATGATAATAAAAGATTTTCATGTTATAATGTTATACTCGTGATAAAAGATGATTATGTCTTAAGAGGGATCAATTTCAAAAACTAAAAAAATGTATGGCGTTTTTGTTTTTTCTATCATTTTTGCATTTAATATAAATCTAACCAAAAGATAAATTATACAGGATTCATTGAAGGTTCTGCGATTTCATTGTAAAAAATATTCAAAAATTCGTTATGAGAGATATGAAAATCCTGATAAAAAAGAAGTTGTGAACTTGTCAATCGTTTTCAGCATTACATATCCACGATCTACAATTTTTCCCTGAAAGGTAAAATTGCCTAAATTTTGTTGTTAATAATCCCCCCCCCCACAAAACCTGGTTTATCTTTGAAAATATAACATTGAAAATCAGTAGGCTAAAAAAATATCATGCATTTTATACAATTAAAATTATATTTTCAACAGTGCACCACACCTCAAGCTCCACTCGATTATTCAAAATTTTTCAAAGATGATGATAACTTTCAAATTTAGAATGTACCTCATTCCACAATCAAAATTAAGAAAACCCCCCCCCCCCCCCAACATCTCAAACATGGAAACCTTTATTTCTCAACATTAAGTACATCGTAATTTTGAAAACTAGCAACTCCTCCCCTCTCTCCCTTCTTTCTCTCATCAACTCAACCACCATCTTGGAAATATTCATGTAGGTAATTTCTACGTAAAACACACCGCCAAACTTGAGTAAACTATCAACAAACGTCAATGTCCATCCAGGTAGATGAACTGACCCAGCTATTAAACGTTTGTTTCATTTCCTCTCCTTCTCGCCTCTTTGCGGATATGAAATAAAGAACTCTCCCCTCCCCCCGCAACGCTTGCTTTTGTTACACGCTGATTTGTCTCGATATAAATCAGTATTATAGCCGAGCATTTCCTTTTTTGAGACGAAATCGCGACTCTTATAATAAAGGTTCGGGTCTCGCGAGCTTTTCAACAGTAAATAAAAAATATCTACGCGTATACCATGACGACGACTACGACGACGACGACGACTACGACGACGCCGTGAAAAATCGTACAATTAAAAAAATTAAATTTTCAGTTGCTAGCGTGCTAATAATATCGCGCTTGGCCGCGGCTCAACGTATAATACTCGTCAAGCACGCTATCTTTGTTTTCTTTCGATGTCACCTAATTAAAAACAACGTTATATACAGAGTAAATGCACTCCACCCATTGAAATATGGCGTTACCCACCATTGGTAAGTTATACCCCACCTTATCAATGCTCATTAATGCCACGCCTAAATGCTATAAGTTTTACTTCTCATTTGCATAGTAATAACTTCTTGGGCTTCTGCTACCGGCCAATACACCTCACCGTACAACCAGTTAATGTCTACACCGTGGTACGAGTACTCGCCTCTGATAACCATTCCAGCCTTCGTGGTACATTATAAAACCTGCTGCAGTCCGTCTGTGGTAGTCGTCTTATGCTCACCTCTTTAACCAAAACTATACCTATACCATATACTCGCGTACACGAGCTTACATGCCATATAAAACGTGTGCAGTTCGAAGCCGCAAACTACATATGTATATAGGTTTTTATTTTTTCATCGTGTGGCTTAGTTAGCTATGGATGGATCTTATAGCATACTCGATCGTACGAAAAATCATTTAGTTTCGTTTGTCTCGTGCGACTGTGTGGGTTCAAATTCTACCCGACCATCGAAAAAAAAAAAAAATACCGACGTATTGCTGCAATATTATGAAGGCAAATCAGAAACGTTACGATATTTTATGACCATAACCCGAATTGAAATTCAAATACCTTACACCGTACCATTGTTAAATACCTATACGTTTGACTTATACGTTACCTATAAGGTAAAAATTATCTTTAAATGTCATTCGAGTACAGTATGCGTACATTTTTTATGTATTTTACGACACTACTGCGTATACACATTACCTTCGTATATACTTGTTCTCTTTCATACTACGAGTAGATACAATAATGCGAACTGAATACGAGGTTCTAAAATATACAAGTGTACACATCTTTAGCCTTCGAGCTATTTTAAAAAGCTGTACGAATAAGTTGTATACACGATGACTAGAATCATTCTTTGTATTATTACGCCTAAAATTTTGTAACATGTACTACAATTCATTTAGGTCATCGAGTAAAATCAGCCATTCGAAATAAACAATGTTGCAAAAAATCTTATATAATTTGAACCGATGATGGATATGCGAGCTTTTCTCCAAAACGTATTGTTAACCACTAAAAATTTAAGAAAAATCCAATTTTACACTATCCCAATTTCTAATCTTAGCGACGCCTCTGATAGGAAAGAAATCAAAAAAAAAATTTCACGCACACTTTGCAAAAGTTTACCAAATTGAAAACCATTCATCAAGTTGCACAAATAAAAGATGATACGAGCGAGTCGAGGTTTAAAAACAGATTATACTGTTGTTAAGACTGAAAAAAATCTTTTTGTTAAACGTACGACTCCTTCATCGTCTACAAAGGATGTTTTGAAAAAAATTCTAGCATTATTTCAAGTCATAAAAATAAAGTTTTTTTTTAAGGGTAAAACTGTAACAGGCAAATAATGAATTAATACAGAATCCTTATCGTGAAATTTTCGACACCGAAATGCAAAATTTTTCATGTAAAAATATCCAGATGATTGAGGGTGAATTTTTGACAGGATAAAGTTTCATCTCACTTGAAAATTCGTGCAATGAATTGGGTAGCAATGCAAAATTGTAATGAAGAGGTGAGAAAGGAAGTCAATTCCAGACAAGGAAAAAATTTTGTTTTTTCATGGGAACACAAATAAAAAAATGCAAATAGAGTTCGGCTAGAAATAGGTTTAAAATTTTCCCAATAATCTGAAATGTTGAATCTTTCGATGCCTGATTCTTTGCATGCCAAAAATTTGCAGTATACTTATACTAGAATGGGTCGGATATTGATTTTTTATTTTTTACAAACCTGCAAACGGTGGGGTTCGCAATAGTTCCGAAATGATTTCAAAACGATGTGGTAAAAATTGCAGAACTCGATTTATTTAACTTGTAAAACTAACTTCAAGTTCAATGATTTTTTAAAAATTGAAAAAAACATTTTCTCGAAAATTTTTTTTAAATAATGAAATTATTGGCATACATTTAAACCCAAAATGATCATCGGTGACGAGTTTTCACCATTTCCTTCCTTTTCAGAGATTTTTTTTTCATATATATTTTTTTGGTTGTTTTTTACGATTTTTTGAAAAAAATACAAAATAAAATTTTTTTTGAGAAACACTCTCCTGAGATAGACGTAGAACATCAATTTCCGATGATTAAACGCAATATTTCAATTTTATTCGCACAGCTGATTTTTTTGGGCGCTCAAGAAAACCTAATTTTTTATGTATTTTAGAATAAATTCGTTAAACAACGAAAAAGTATTTTTTTTTTGAAAAAATTTTCATTTAAAGGGGTACATTTAATCTATTCTACGTCTATTTTTGTATGCTCTGTCAGCTAAAAGATGGTGAAACTGTGCATTGAATAGACGAAGGTAAATAGGCCCATTCTAATAAGAATTTACTAAAAAAAAAAAAATTAATGGTGTAAAAAAACTTTTTGAAAAAACACGAAAAATCTATTCTTAAAGCACCCCTGAAAAATGTGTTGCAAGTGGGCGGGGGGGGGGGAAATAATACACTCAATCATCTGACATTGATCTCCTATATCCATCTCAGGAGAATATTTACAAAAGAGACTAGCTTCATAATTTTTCAAAAAAATTGCAAAAAAAAAACTCAAAAAATGACATCTTTAAAAAATCTTTTTAAAAAGGACTTGTTGCCAAGGATGATTATGAGTAAAAAATACGCATAATAATTTCAATTTTACAAAAAATTTTTCTTTCGAATTTTTGAAATTTTTTTGATTTCATTGATTCAGTTGATTAGATACTTGAAAAGAACACAGCTATCAAAATTTTCATTGGTGGTCGAATTTAAAAATAGTTTAAACTTACCTTATGGATTTTCTAATTGGAAGATCCACCGACTGAGTTGAAGGACCGCCTGAAAAATTCGCAGGATTCCGATGGGCCATTCCGTTTCTGCAGTAACCTAAAAATGAGAATAATTCAATTTCAATGAAATCGCCCAGGGCCATAATTTTACACCATATTTACAGAAAAATATTTAGCATAGTCGTAAATTACGCGATTCTTGACCTGGAGAGAAAAAATGAAATTTTTAGCCCCCCCCCTCCTCCCCAGGAACCACACCTTTTCCTTCACATACTCCCTGCGTCGGTTCTAATTATTTTTATACGAAGCCAAAATGGCAGCCCAAAGAGTGGTGAACACTTCCTGTTACGATAGAAATTTTCAGTAAAGGACCTCGAAGCCCAAATATAAAATTTTCGGTTTTTTGAAATTTTTGAAAAAAATAACGATAATTATTGAAAACTACTCGCAATATTGTTTTTAAGAGAGTTTGGGTAAGAAAATGAATCAATTTAGGAAAGATACCATTTTTCTAAACCACCTATGGAAACTTTAAAAGAGGAAAAAACAAACCAGGTGAATAGAACCAAACTTGAATAAAAATTCTGATAAGGAGAGGCACGGGGGGGGGCACAGGCAGCAGAAGGTTGATTTTGAAAAATGACACCCTCTCGAAATCTACTCATTTCCTTACTTTAAGCGTCTTTCAAACGGTAGGTTTCACTTACGTAAATGAAATTTTGAAAAAATGCAACGGGTACGGAGGGATGAAAGGGTGGTTTAAAAAAATTAGTTCCCGAAGGAGGAGAGGTCTGAAAAAATGGCACTCCAGCTAAATTTTTTTCTTTTTCGCACGGGATCATTTATCACATCGCAGTTAATATTTCAATCGAGCGGACTGATATTTGGGTGCATTTTGCAACTAGATAGACAGAGGCGAGAGAATTCAAATTTTTTCCTAGCGATGAGGAGAGTCCGGGTACCTACCTAGCAAGTTGCTAGTAGCTAGTACCGTAGCGTTTGTGCATAAAAAGGAAAATCACGGTCTAGAATCTTGTGAGAAGAGCCAAGTCCCATATGGGCCACTATTTTGCAATACCTTCGATAAATAAATTTTCATATTTTTAAATCAAAACAATAAAAAATTCAAGCGAACAGTTTTTCCAGTACTAAAACATTTTGAAAATCATCGTCGTCCTATTTATTAAAAAATTCCTATGAAAAAAAAAACGAAGGTCATACGTCAAATTCGCACCGAAATCCTGCCAATAGAATGACCCATTCGTATCGGGTATCTTTCAACTAAATTAAAATTTTTAATTAACCACATCCTTGGCAGTGGGTAAAAATAATAAAATAAAATATCGCTAGTCGTTGCGTTCTCGAAATGCAACCAAATTACGAAAAAAAAAATATATATTGCAATTTATAATGCACGCCGCGATAATGTTGCGCTTACCAAGTAAGCAGACCTCCGACTGCGAATAATGTTTCAAAATATACGTTAAAAATGGGCATTAATTACGATTTTTGCATAATTAGGTATTTATGTCAAAATGGAACCACGATGTTGAGAAAATTTCGCTTTTTTTTTTCTTTCTAGAGCTTTCGTCGTATAAAATTACACATTACCCCTCTTTTTAATAGGCACCCTGACAATATTGTACGAATTACTTAGTTATAAGTATATCCAGGGTATAATTAATTTAGCATATAAGAAATCAAAATTTAAGGGGTAAATGTATATACTTCGGAAGGATAAGTATTACGTATCTAGGTAGACCTGTACAGACATATGGACATTGGACATACATATACAAACACATATACACGACGAACCGATTGATTTATAAATATGCATGTACATTCGCCCTATGGTATGCAATCAAAGCACGACAAAACACATGATAATTCAAAAAAGAGAAATGCTATTTTTCAACGCGCCAATCACACGGTTAATTATTTTCTCATCATAAAGACATCTTTATGGCGATACCAAGTGGCAATTAGAAGGTAGCATTTTGACACGTATCTATACCGCTCATCTTTCTCATTATACTTAGTAAGTCCAAGTATATACTACACAGATACCTACTCTGTGTGTTTTTTTTTCCTTCTTTACACTCGCAGTATATAGGTATTATACACCTATATAGAGATAAATGGCGATACACTGATGAATAAATTTTCCTATACGCACGTAGAATTTTTATTTGGCGTTTCATTACTTAATATAGCCGTTTAGAAGTGTATTATTTATTAGACTAATTATCGAGCTACTGCCAAGTCAGCTTTCTGGCTACGAAGATGAGTTAGTAGTATTTTTAAACAACGTTGCGCTGCTTATTTTTTCTCTCTCTTTCCTTTTCTTCATAGTCATCGCCTCCCGCTATGGATACGTGGTTTATTATTTTTTTCCTAAATATGTATACGATAAAAAAAAAAACCCTACCTATATCCATCGCATAGACTTATAGAATGTATCCTCGTACATAGTAATTAAACTTGTCCCAATGATCATCAATTCGTAATACGTGAATAATTTACGACGTTATATCAGCTCAGTTCGATGGTCATTTGTCTTAATCGACATCGAGGACGGTTTTATTACTTGTGCATGCTATGATGATGTGTACGAAGTATATACTTGGCCAATCATCATAGCGTATTCTGATGTGGACGGACGAATTATAAACTTCACATTATTATCCATGAGGTAATACCTGGGGTACCTAATACCGAAAATACTTAAATATCTACAATCTAAACGCGAAAAAGTGTTCATCCAGCGATCTTTTCTGAGGACCAAAAAAAAAATCAGCTGCCAAAACGTCGACACCATTTACCTAATTCGAAAAAGTGCAGTTTCAAAATTTTAACCTCGCACACCGAGGTGGTGAACCCCTAAAAATGTGATTTGGGGGACATGGTTCGAGCCAAAAAAAAAACTCGACGGATTTGTGTTAAGGTACTTCCGCTAATATCGAATATGTAATTTTTTTTTCGTCGCACCATGCACAACTGCATTCTATAGCACATCAAGGGCAATTTTTATGCATTTTGGACGATTTTTGACCGTAAAACAGCTCTCTTATCCAAAACATAGGTAAGAACCAAAAAATACTCGTTAATTTTGTCGAATGAAACCATTCAAAGTCGATTCCCACAAGACTAGGCGAAAAATGTTTGTTGCAAGGCTATGTTGAGAAATAAATGTTTTTATCAAGTATGATGCGGCAGGGGTGGGAGGTGCGAGGGGTAGACTTTTTTCGTACTTGATACGTGCTGCAAAATTGGAACTGATCGACTGCTACAGTCTGACGTGTATAAATTGTAATTACGTTTTATCTAATAAGGTCGATTATTCATTTTTCCTCCTTCAAATTGTAGTTTGGGGACAAAATTCCACGGGGAGGGGGGGTCAAATTCAAAAATTATTACTATTTTCGAACTCAGCGCGAAATTTCATACTATTTCGATATACCACATTGCTGTCTTTAAACGAATGTTTTTATTATAATTTGTTGGGGGTGGGTGGAATGGGGGTTGGAAATTTTTTTGACAGATCAAGATATGCTGAGAGTTGAAACTAATCGGCCATAATTGTCTGATTTGCGTAAATTCCAATTACATTTCACTTAAATGGTGTCACTTCTCTACCTTAAATTTAAGTTTGGGGGCAGAACATTATCGAATGGAGGGGGGGGGTCGAAATAAAAAATTATGATGATTATCGGTTTCAGCGCGAAATTTTGGCCTATTTTGATATATCACATCGCTATTTTTAAGTAAGTATTACCTGGCTTAATTTTGGTTGGAGAGGGGGGGGGGGACCAACCTTTTTATTTTCATTACATCGCATTGCGTAGGAATTTTTCGCCCATTTTTGCGGGAATTGACACTTTAAACGGTTTTATTTAATAAAATTAACGCGTATTTTTGGGTTCTCGCCTATATTTCGGATAAGAGAGCTGTTTTACTGTCAAAAATCATCCAAAATGCATAAAAATTACATTCACAGAGCTATAGAATACAGTTGTGCATGGTGCGAAGGGAAAAAAATTACATATACGATATCGACGTAAGCATCTAAACCCCAATCCGTCGGTTTTTTTTTTGGTTCGGACCACGTCCCTGAAATCACTTTTTTATAGGAATTTTGAAACTGCACTTTTTCGAATAAGGCTGATGGTGTCAAGATTTTGGCAGCTCATTTTTTTCGTCCTCAAAAAAAGAACGCTGAATTCGATTTCTGGAGCACTTTTTCGTGTTTGCATCATAGACTATGTGGTTTGATTTCCTTTTTCTTCATTTTACACAGAAACATTTCTCGGTACGTGAGTAAGTGAGCGAGTGAGTGATCTTGAATTTATGGAAAATGTTTCCAAGTAAAGCCGTAGGTAAGCTACGTACGTACGATGCGGTTTTGAATATTTCATAGAAAATGGGCGCCACTCACATAGGCTTCATGTACTTGTATGTGCAACGTATATTACGTGCGTGTGTTTTTAGTTCCTTGTTGATTATCCGATTCGTCTTCTTTTAACCGCGAGTATTAATGTAGAAATTAACCCATCTAAAAGCTAAACCTTGAAAAAAAATATCCTTCTTTGCGGTCAAATGCAACGAGATGACATTAATCAGTTCTGACGTGACCCAAACATTCATAGAATAGCGGTCAGCTTTTGATTCTATAACGAACAATCAAACGAAAGGAGGTAAGGGTTGAAATGAACTAAATATTTGATATTTTGTATACCTTACAGTTGATTTGGCTTTAGAAGGGAATATCGTGACAGGAGAGGGAGATATGAAATTAAGATGTAAAATGATTATAAATTACAAAATTCAGAAGTGAGGATCCGAGCAGGCCAATTTTTTTTTTTTTTTTGGAAACCTGCAAACAGCAAGGTCACAATACTTGTAAAATAATCTCAAAAAAATGTGATAAAACTTTTAGTTTCCTCATTTAATTTTTTTACTTGCAAAACTGACCAAAAGTTGGCTAATTTTCAAAAAAATTCTGAAAAACAATTTTTTAAAAATAATTATTATTACACATATTTGTAACTAAAATTATCATTGTCGTCAAATTTTCATTATTTTGCCTTTTTTCTCAGTTTTTTTTTTAAAAAGTCACCTTTTGCGTTTTTTTGGATTTACTGGATAACCAAAATAAGAATTTTTTTTCAGGAAACGTTCTCTCGAAATAGATGTTGGATATCAATTTTACATGATTGAATGTGATACTTCAATACTACCTCCCACGTCCGATTTTTCAAGGCCACTCAAAAACAGACACTTTCACAATTTTTTAAAATAAATTTGTTAAAAATTGAAAAACTGTACCCGTGAAAAGAATATTATCAAGGGAAATATTTACCATAGATTTTACATCCTAAAAAAGCAGTTTTTCATTTTTTATTTTTTAAAACCATTTCTACAGTACATTCATATGTTAGGACACCTTTTCAGACATTCTGAAAAAAATAAAAAGTCATAAAGACACACCTTAACCATGCCCATTCCACTATGAATTCACACAAAAAAATTTCAACGGGGCAAAAAAAATTCTAGAAAAATCACATTAAAACATTCTTCAAGCACCCTTGAAAAATCATCCAGGACAGATAAAATTGAAATATCGTGCATAACCATCTAAAATTGACATGCTACATTTTTTTCACGAGGGCATTTTTAACCAAAAATTCCCTTCGTGGTTTTTTGGAAAACTTTGAAAAAACGCAAATAGTGACAATCCTTGAGAATCACTGAAAAAAAGGGGAATTGATGAAGAGTAGCCAATAATGATCATTTTGAGAATAAATATGTAATTTTATTTTTTATAAAAATGTTTGAATATTTTTTTCGTTTTTTAATTTTTTTTTTTTTGAAAATTAACGTTCTGCAACTTTAAAAAAAAAAGCATCGCTCAGCCTGATTTTCGTGAAACATTATAATTATGCGAAATTACGATGCTTTTTTCCTGGGTAGGCAGAGGGGGTGTGGGTTCAATGGGCCTAAAAGACCGACACCACCAAAAGGCATATCTAGGTCCCCTACTAAAAGTACATATCGAACTTTAACATCCTAGTTCAATTTGGAGGGGAGTTATGCGATGAACAAGTTCAAAACATAAGAAAACCGGCCCAAAAACCCACCATTCTGGGCTACAACAGGGCACAATGCACCTGAAAAGTCTAAACCCCCAAAATACGCACCCATGACCTCTACTATGTGTGCATACCAAATTTCAACTTACCAGCTCAATTTGGAGAGGTGATAGGGGAGGAACGGCCCTTTTTCAAAATCAGAAGGGGGGAAAATCTCTCATATCTCCCCTCCGAATTGACCTAGGAGATTGATTTTTGAATATGTTATATAACTCTTGATTGACTATCGACTAGCTCAAAAAGAAACAATTTATGCAATTTTAGTCCCTCAGCACCTCCTCCCCCAAATTTAGGCATAACCGAATTCTGACCCAAGGTCATCCTTACTTCAGAATATTAAATGACCACCCAATCGAAGACTATTCCCCAAATTTAATCGATTTTGGTTGGTACCAAGCAGAGCAAATCATTTTTTAGTTTCGAAAAAAAAAAATTTATAAATATTTGACATGGCCAAAAATAGTCGTAATGGTCTTCTACGACCCCGAAACAAATTTTGTTGATTACCCCCCCCCCCAACCGTAATAGCCTGGTTTTCGTTGACAAC